>NIJG01000317.1:145484-160546 GCA_002201625.1 Euglossa dilemma | reverse complement strand
TGACGAATAAAAATTTTGTATGTTTATAAACTAATGTTTAAAAATTGAGCGGTTGAGAGTGATAGTAAATAATTTAAATAATTTTTATATAAAATTAGATTTAAGAACTGAAAGTGAAAAATATAATAAACGAAACTTTCAGTAGTATTTAAAATTAAAATTATCAGTATAGCAATAGCAATGATGAATAAACGAATTGATAAGTATGAATCGAGATACACTTGTCAAGGTTTATAAATATTTTTTTCTCAATTAGCGAATACAATATTTGTTTCTTTAAGAATTAATATTTACAAGTTGAGTAGTTGAGGGTTATAGTGTCTTGAAATGGGAAATATAATGAATTTTTATATAAAATTAGATTTAGAATTAAAAGTAAATTGAATGAAAAATATAATAAATGAGAATTTAAGTAGTATATAAAATTAAAATTAACAGTATAGCATTAGCAATAAAGAAGAAACGAATCGATAACTGGGAATCGAGATGTACTTGTCAAAACTTATAAGTATTTCTTTCTAAATTGACGAATAAAATATTTGTTTTTTTGTAAATTGAGTAGTTGAGGGTGATAGTGTCTTAAAATGGGAAATATAAAGAATTTTTATATAAAATTAGATTTAGAATTAAAAATCGTATTCAGTGAAAAAAATATAATAAATAAGAATTTAAGTAGTGTTTAAAATTAAAATTAGTAGTATAGCATTAGCAATAAAGAAGAAACGAATCGATAACTAGGAATCGAAATACACTTGTCAAAGTTTATAAACATTTCTTGGTAAATTGGCGAATAAAAAATTTGTTTCTTCGTAAATTTATATTCTACTCCCTTCGGTATTATTTTATGTCCTATTTATCTCTGTTTGAAGAACATGGCTACGTCCTTTTGGAGGTATTACGAGGAAAGAATAAAGAGCCTCGAATTCATAGACCTTCGCCTCCACTTACTATTTTTACCAACGAATCGTAACTCGCAGTGACGTACCTCGTAGCATCAACCAGCAAACGCCACTCCGACGTTTCCCTTAAACTCCCTAATAACGACCATAACGACCTCTCTCTGTCATTCCTGGCAAATGTCAATTCGACATTGATTCTCTGAAAAGAAACAAGAAAGGAAACGAAGGAAAGAATGAAAATTAAAATATAATTTTTCTATTTTTCGATATACACTCCAGTCTCAAAGATTGAAAAATCAAAGAAAAACCCGTTCTCTGTCATTAATGTCAAATGTCAATTCGACATTGGTCCTTTAAAAAGAAACATGCAAGAAAAAGGAAGGGAAAATGGAAATTAAAGTACAATTTTTCCATTTACACTCGAGTTTCAAAGATTGAAAAATCAAAGAAAAGCGTTCTCTCTGTCATTAATGTCAAATGTCAATTCGACATTGGTCCTTTGAAAAGAAACAAGCAAGGAAAAGGAAGGTAGAATGAAAATTAAAATACAATTTTTCTATTTTTCGATTTACATTCGAGTTTCAAAGATTGAAAAATCAAAGAAAAGACCTCTCTCTGTCATTCGTTGCAAATATCAATTCGATATTGATCCTTCAGAAAGAAACAAGCAAAGAAAGGTAGAAAGAATGAAAATTAAAATACAATTTTTCTATTTTTCTATTTACATTCGAGTTTCAAAGGTTGAAAAACCAAAGAAAAGCGTTCTTTCTGTTATTCATGACAAATGTCAATTCGACATTGATCTTTTAAAAAGAAACAAGCAAGAAAAAGGAAGGTAGAATGAAAATTGAAATACTATTTTTCCATCTATTCACACTCGAGTCTCAAAGATTGAAAAATCTAAGAAAAGCGTTCTCTCGCTTATTCATGACAAATGTCAATTCGACATTGGTCTTTTAAAAAGAAACAAGCAAAAAAAAGGAGAAAAGAATGAAAATTAAAATACAATTTTTCTATTTTTCTATTAACACTCTAACCTTGAAGATTAACAAATTAGAGGAAAGACCTCCCTCTCTCTCTCTCTATCATTCGTTGCAAATGTCAATTCGACATTGATTCTTTGAAAAGAAACAAACAAGAAAAAGAAGAATAGAATGAAAATTAAAATTCAATTTTTCTATTTTTTAATTTACATTCCAGTATCAAAGATTGAAAAATAAAAAAAAAGCCCTATCTCTGTCATTCATAACAAATATCAATTCGATATTGATCCTCTAGAAAGAAACAAGCAAAAAAAAAAGGAGAAAAGAATGAAAATTAAAATACAATTTTTCTATTTTTTAATTTACACTCGAGTTTCATAAATAGAAAAATGAAAGAAAAGGCATCTCTCTGTAATTCATTACAAATATCAATTCGATATTGATCCTCTAGAAAGAAACAAGCAAAAAAAAAAGGAGAAAAGAATGAAAATTAAAATACAATTTTTCTATTTTTCAATTTACACTCGAGTTTCAAAGATTGAAAAATCAAAGATAAGGCATCTCTCTGTCATTCGTTGCAAATGTCAATTTGACATTGATCCTCCAGAAAGAAACAAGCAAAAAAAAGGAGAAAAGAATGAAAATTAAAATACAATTTTTCTATTTTTCAATTTACACTCGAGTTTCAAAGATTGAAAAATCAAAGATAAGGCATCTCTCTGTCATTCGTTGCAAATGTCAATTTGACATTGATCCTCCAGAAAGAAACAAGCAAAAAAAAGGAGAAAAGAATGAAAATTAAAATACAATTTTTCTATTTTTCAATTTACACTCGAGTTTCAAAGATTGAAAAATCAAAGAAAAGGCATCTCTCTGTCATTCGTTGCAAATGTCAATTTGACATTGATCCTCTAGAAAGAAACAAGCAAAAAAAGGAGAAAAGAATGAAAATTAAAATACAATTTTTCTATTTACACTCGAGTTTCAAAGATTGAAAAATCAAAGAAAAAGCATCTCTCCGTCATTCGTTGCAAATGTCAATTCGACATTGATCCTCTAGAAAGAAACAAGCAAGAAAAAGAAGAAAAGAATGAAAATTAAAATACAATTTCTCTATTTTTCTATTTACCCTCGAGCCTCGAAGATTAACAAATGAAATAAATCTTAAATTTCGCGTGTTACATTCGTAGAAAACGTGGTTGCACGAGGAAATTACCGAGTACAGACTAATTAAGGTTGGATCGATAGAAGAGAGGATCAGTTGGAACACCGTCCATTCAAAGAATTGATCGTTTTCAACGGGAATGGATTCTCGTTGAACCGCTTCTTAGAAAAGAATGACCAAGACGCTGGATAAAGTTCTTACGCCATGTTTCCACGAATACTCGCCGAATTGTTCCCGTGGAAAAATCGTAATTAGCATTCCGTGTGTTCGAACGACGGTTTTCGGGATTCATTCTCGTTCTCGATTTCCGGGATGATGAATAAAATATGATGCGTTTCGCGCTCAAAGCGAATCGGATATGAATGTGAATTTTTCATTCGCACGCGTGCTAACTTTTCAACTATCGCTTTTGCAACGATACACTTGGCTCCGATAATGGCGATAAATAAAATATCACGTTCGGTGTAATTTATGCGAAGGGTTTAATATTGCCTGGATCGAAGATAATTCGGTCCCAGTGCCGACTGTCGAGAAGGAAATTCCACAACATAATATCGGGGATCGAATGGTCGTTGATGTTGAATAAAAATGAAGCTTGCGGAAAGTGAGCTAAATATGGACGAGGGAAATTTAATTTCGAAGGGAAATATTTTTCACACCCTCATGTCGGATGATAATAAACGAGGTAATAATTTTTCTACGTGCTTCTTCGAATAATAAAATATTTAAACATCTTAAACGTTATATCAAACGTTAGTATTGGATTAATATTGCTTGAACTCGTAATTTATGATACCAATAATTTTCCAAAATGTTTATAAATTATTATTAAGTTAACCTTTTACACTCGAGTGGCGACTGTCAGTCAAATTTCGAATTAATATTAATAAATTATAATAAATTTCGAATATTAATTAATATATCAAATTTAAGGTAATGCGAAATATCGAAATCAAATAATTCTAGGTTTTAATTATTATAAGATTCTTTACTTACCACTCGGAAAAATAATATCAGTTTTATACCAGAAAATCTGTAAATTTATACTCTTTTGTATCTAAAAAATCATCGCTGAAAAAAATTAACGATTAATATCGTTAACGACAGATTGCTCGCGATATAAATTTGTAAAAAGAATGAAAAAATTAATGTAATTTCATTTTTTTCAATGCAATGCTTTCGCAGCCTCGACGTACAATTTTAGAACAATTTCGAAATTTTTTATTAGGAATATATAACACAGTAGGAGGTGGTTTATCGACAGATTCTTACTTTATCGATGCTTACCTAACTTATCTTTCTTTATCGATACTTACCTTGCTTTTTCTACTTATCTTTCTTATCTTAATTATCTTATTTACCTTTGTTTTGTAATACTTACCGATACTTACTTTATTTTCTATACTTTTTCCTTACTTATCTAGTTATTACTAACTTATATATAAACCATAATTAACTTATATATAATTAATGATTAGTTAATAACTAATTTATAACTAACTTACAGCTATCTTATAACTAACATATAGCTAGCTTATAACTAACACAAAACTAATTTATAGCTAACTTATAGCTAGCTTATAACTAGTATTTGAACTTTTGGGCATAGCTCTTAGCTTGGTATGAATTTCAAAGAATAATCGTTGAAAATTCTATCAATTACCAGGTCTCACCACGTGGAGGTGGCTATGCATCGAGACCCGTGATATGCACGCTACTGGTGCAATCCTACTGACTCTATCTGGATCAAAAATACCCTAATCTAACTTACAATTAGAGCGAAACAGATTATAACAAAACTACTGACAGAAACTAAGACACTTTATTTCAACGCACTTTAATATTTCCAAGCTCCTATAAAAATTGGAAATGATTTTGCAATTTTGATCGCAGATTCTCGTTGGGGAAACTAGATTTTACAAGACTCACTTAACGACCATTACACATTAAGAAAAGAGTTAAAATTCGTTGTATAATACAATCTATAAGAAATAACAAAAAGAATCTTCAAATTCGCAAGCATCAGGTGACACAGCGACATGGAAAATAAAAATTGTAAATGATTTTGCAATTTTGATCGCAGATTCTCGTTGAGGAAACTAGATTCTACAAGACTCGCTTAACGACCATTATACATTAAGAAAATAGTTAAAATTTGTTACACAACGCAATCTATGAGAAATAACAAAAGGAACCTTAAAAATTCGCAAGCATCAGGTAACAGAGCGACATGGAAAATAGAAATTGGAATAGATTTTGCAACTTTGATCGCAGATTCGCGTCAGGAAAAACTAGATTCTACAAGACTCACTTATCAATCATTATACATTAGGAAAATAGTTAAAATTTGTTATACAACATAATCTATAAGAAATAACAAGAGAAACCTTAAAAATTCGTAGGTACGAGGTATCATAGCTACATGGAAAATAAAAATTGTAAACGACTTTGCAATCATGATAATAGATTCTTGTCGAGGAAACTAGATTCTCCAAGACTCACTTAACAAACATTCTGAATTTAAAAAAGAGTTAAAATTCGTTGTACAACGCAATCTATGAGAAATAACAAGAGGAACCCTAAAAATTCGCAAGCATCAGGTGAAACAGCGACATAGAAAATAAAAATTGGAATACATTTAGCAACTTTGATCGCAGATTCGTTACGAGGAAAATATATTCTACAAAACTCACATAACAACCATTATACATTTCGAAAATAGTTAAAACTCGTTACAGAACGCACTCTATAAGAACCAACAGTTGTATCCCAAGAAATTCACCTAACGCTCCTAGACACATGGACCTAGCCCATCAACAGCGACCCAAAGGACCCAAACGGCAAGGTCCGCGGATACTTGTTGCACCTCTTGGATCCCCTGTAAAACGCATCAGCAGGTAATAACGAGTATCGGCGCGGGTCTGCCGGCTGGCGCATAATAAACATCGGACAACAGAGGTCCGCAAACAGCCTGTGCCGAGGGTTAACGTTTCTCAAACAGACTCTAGCAGACAAATTGTACTGCAAACAGAAAGAATATCCCGCTGGAAGGTGGTCCTATCTATCTGGTTTGTTTCGGGGTAGGTGTACACTTACGCACGCACGGTCACGCACGCACGCGCTTGGCAACTGGTTCGCGTCGGTGCTAGTGAACGCAAAAGGTTAAAGGTGCGTTCTGGAGCGAGTGTGAATGCACGGGAGCCCACGTGAGCTGTGGCGCAGGTGTGATCGTACCTTTAGCGCGAGTGGGTGGCCCCGGAGGGTGGCTTATCGACCAGGATACGAGGCTCCGGAGGCTCAGTATTCGCGGGACCACCACCCCGTCGAACCGATCACACGGTCTCTTCGCGGTGCAGCGAAAGCTTTCCTTCGGTTCCACCTCCAGCTCGATGTGCCGTTCCTCGTGAGGACGAGTCTTCTCACTCTGACCGGCGTTAACCCTCGCGAATCCGCGCGGCGTTTTTCTTCCCGGGACCTCGTCCAGCGCAACCAAGCAAAGTAAGTCTTTCTGGACCTCGTCGTCGCGTCGTGCTTTTCTTCCCTCTAATTTCCCGTATTTTTCATTTTCTTTCCTCCTGTTCTTCGTAAGGAGAAAAAAAGTGACAGAGAAAAGTCTGTAGACGAATTTCTCGTTCGCAGAGGTTGAAACAGGGAGGGTGTTGTTCGAGTTTGAATCCTCCGGGGACGAAGCTGTCGCGTTGGTGATGTACAGTGTAAATACAGGCGGCGTCTTGTGCTTGCGACGACATTTTCTCCAGAACACGGATTAAGATAGAGACAGTCTCGGTGTGCAGATAGCTCGAATAGGCTCGTTTGTTGTGGTCATCCGCGTAGGTGTTGTGTAAATATATAGAAAGGTTTGGTGATATGCGTTTTGTTCGTCGGAACGTGGAGAAACATTCGGAGACGCTCTGTCACTTTTGCCGCTCATTTTCGCCACAGTCGAATGACCCAGTTGACGATCGAGTACTCGTCGTGGATACGTGAGATATTGCCCGACGACCTGCGGTGACCCATTTATCGATTCTCCGGGTTTTAATGAACTATTTCCACCATTGTTTTCATCGCGTTCACCCTTGCGCGTCTTGCACAACGTCTCCACCGGATTGTGGAATTCGATTGTCGAACAAAGCTAGATTCCGTCGATCGTCGATAATAAAATCTAATATCAATTAAACGAATGGTATAAAAATACGTTAAAAACTCGTTGGATCTAACGTGACAGGAATCGCGAAGGACTATCACCTAATTTCTCTCTCTCGTCTGGACAGAAGACAAGCTTATGGGAAAATTCTTCCTGCTCGGCGAAGCTTGGCGAAAGAGGCTGGCTTGGAAATCACTCTACAAATAGATACGTCAAAGCAACGGGTACACTGACCTCGATTACCGAATCTATCGGGGCGGAATACAGTTATACGCTGCTGGAACCGAGCCAGCCGAAGTTGCGACTGCATTTAGTGCGACTGGCAGCCGTGAGTCAACGTACGAGGAATCCCTGGTCGCCGGGGACGTGTCCGTAAATCAATGTTGTTCCACGCTCGCACGAGGATCCCGGCCTTTCGCACGGTCGATAATTAGGTCTCGGTGAGATTCAAGCCGGATATTCGATTCGGTTTCCCGGCGAACAACGCGAGGAGACCCCGAGCTTTAAGGTAATCGCAAACGCGGCCAATCAACGTTGCCAACCGTCCCGACCAGCGATACCGACCGTTTACGCCATGGAATATTTATGCTGGTTATTTTCCCGGTGATCGATGAACGGAGAAGAAGAGGAGAACAGGAAGAATACCTCGTTCGAGGAAAAAATTCCTGTGGGATCGTCCGAGTGATTAATTAAGAGTCGGCGTGGGCCAGGAACGCTTATTTTCACGCAGCGCACGGAACACCCCTGCAGATTGGTACCTTCCGCGAAAGGGTGAACCACCTTGATGTCGTGCCACCTTCGATAAAACTCACTTGCATGCGCCATGCGAACGCGCGTATTTGCATAAATACTTCCCGAGCTATTTTCTTTTATCGTCAGGAGTACAAAGCTTCGTTCAGTCGGACTGTTGGCAACGTTCTGCAGGAAAACTCTCGCCGGTCGTCGGCCTTCTTTCGTCATTTTCCACGTAGAATCCTTCGTGGAACGAACTCCTTCTCGTTTAGAAACATCGGATGATCATAGAGACGAGAAACCGATGCGAATTTTCTGATAAAATCAACGAGGAACGGATGATTTGTCGCGGTCAACAATCTGTTTACAATTTTTACCCGAAACCTGTCCTCGTGTCCCGTTAATCCAATTTGTCCGATCGATGATTCCGTCATGCATGGAATAGATTATCGATCGCGTGTAATTATTTAGGGGTTGAATCCGGTGAAAGTCGTGGTAAAACGAGCGTGAAACGTGTCATCGTGAGTCCTCTGGTCCGTTTACCAACATCACCACCTAACCTGTTCTTTCATCCTCGTCTCGAGCGTCTCTCCGACAGCTTCTGTGTTTCGTTATCGTTTAATATCCATTTAGGATCAAGATTCGCCGGTGTAACGGAGTAGTCGTGTTCCTTTGACCAGCTCGCGTGAAACGAAGCGAAAAAACTGGAGCGAATCGGCTGGCGGATGGAGCAGGCGAGTCCACTCTGCGCTCGCATAACGCGCGCATATTAATCCGACGGTGTTTCCACGGTTTTCCTTTTTCCACGTTTCTTCGTCCCGGTGGGAGAGAGAGAGAGAGAGAGGGAAAGGGAGAGGAGAGGACGAATGCCCGCGAGGTTTTGGCATGAGTCCAAGACGGGCCGGAGTGGAGTACTGGTTGCACATTCGGTGTGTCTATAGCCGTTCCACTCTCGTCGGTGCACATGCAGCTGCAGCCATGACACCAGGAATCAGGCCACTGTCCCACTTTACGCCTTTCCGAGCAATAAAGGTTACCCCTTCGTTCTTCGTGCACGTAACCGACTCGTTGCGAAACTTGTACGATTCCTGGGCTGGAAATGCGAGACGCCGGACCGATCGCGAAGTCTCGTCCTCGTTTGGAAGGTAGACGGGACCAGAAAGGGGTCGCGATAGGGCCTGGTGACGATCAATGGCCTTGGGATTTTTAGGTTACAGACCTCGTGCTTGCTCGCGAAATTTTGAGGAACCATTCGACGAAATGCGAGACACCGGACCGATCGTGAAGTCTCGTCCTCGTTTGGAGGATCGAAGGGATCAGAAAGGGATCGTGAAAGGGGTCGCGATAGGGCCTGGTGACGATCCATGGCCTTGGGATTTTTAGGTTACAGACCTTGTGGCCGATAGTGAAATTTTGATTCGCGAAAATAAGAGACGTCGGACCGATTGCGACGTCTCGTCCCCGTTTAGAGAATCAAAGGGACTCACAACGGGTCGCGAAAGGGCCTGGTGACAATCCACGGCCTTGGAATTTTTAGGTTACAGACCTTGTGGCCGATCGCGAAATTTTGAGGAACGATTCGAGAAAATGAGAGACGTCGGACCGATTGCGAGGTCTTGTCACCGTTTCTGAGAATCGAAAGGACCCGAAACGGGTCGCAAAGGGCCTTGTGACGAGCCACGGCCTTGGGATTTATAGGTTACAACCCTCGTGGTTGCTCGCGAAATTTTAAAGAACGATTCGGGGAAATACGAGACGTTGGACCGATCGCTGCGATTCGTCTGTATTTAGAAAATTAAAGGGACTCAAAACGGGTCGTGAAAGGGCCTGGTGACGATCCACGGCCTTGAGATTTGTAGGTTACAGCCCTCGTGGTAGCTCGCGAAAAGTTGAAGAACGATTCGCGAAAATGAGAGACGTCAGATGGATTACAATCGTCTCGTCAACGCTTCTGAAGATCGAAGGGACTTACGACAAGTCGCGAAGGGCCTGATTATGATCCACGGCCTTGAGATTTCTCGTTTAAAACCTGCGTGGTCTCTCACGAAATGCCAAGGAACCCTTCGCAAAAATAAGAGACGTCGGATCGATTGCAATCGTCGCCTCACCGTTTCTGAAGATCGAAGGGACTTGCGACGAATCGCAAAGGGCCTGATTACGATCCACGGCCTTGGAATTTTTCATCTAAAGCCCTCGTGGCCGATCGTGAAATACCGATTAACCGTTCGCGAAAGTTAGAAACGTTGGATCGATTGCGATCGTCTCGTCACCGTTTCTGAGAATCGAAAGGACCCACGAGAAGTCGCGAAAGGGCCTGATTACGATCCACGGCCTAGGAATTTTTTATTCAAAGTCCTCGTGGTCTTTCGCGAAAAGTTGAAGAACCATTCGCGAAAATGAGAGACGTCGAACCGATTGCGATCGTCTAATTACCGTTTCTGAGAATCGAAGGGACCCGCGACGAATCGCAAAGGGCCTGATTACGATCCACGGCCTTGGGATTTCTCGTTTAAAACCCGCGTGGCCGCTCGCGAAAAGCCGAGGAACCATTCACGAGGTCCTCTTGAACCGGGCAGCCTTGAAAGTTGCGCCGACGAAAGTTCGAAAGCACCGCGAATCTAGGTTTCCCCGAGAATCGACGCGGCGCTCTTACGGTTTCTTCCGTAGCCTCCTTTTTAATTGTCACACCAGCCATTCAGCCGGGGAGTGGATGCGGACAGAGGTGTCGTCGGGACGTGCTGGAGACGCGTGTTACGTGTGGTTACGTAGAGACTGCGGTTTGGGTCGTGAAATTTACTGTGTCGAAGATTTTATCCAAGTTTCGAATCCACTATTCTCTTTTATCGAGTCGATTTATTTTTTCCAAGTCTTTTTTGAATTGCAAGAAACCTTGTAATCGATTGTTATAAAAATCGAGAAGTTGGGAATTTGTTTTCTTTGAAATTTGAAGAATTGTTCGATAACAGAACCACCGAGATCTGTAATACGAAAAATATTTATATTTTATATATTTTCAGAAAATGTAAGAACGAGGAGTTTGAGTCAAGTTGTTTTGACTCGTTTAGAAGTTCTAGTATTAATATTATTCCTGTTTCGTTTCACTTTGTTACGATTCAACTGCGTTTCTCGTTATGGACGAATAAATTAAGCCTATTAGGTATACTCAGAAGATACAACGCGATATATCACGCTAAAAGCATCGATCGTAGAAACCGATGTTGATGAAACTTGTTTTACTTCTAGAACGCTAGACCCCTAATGTCTCAGACCCTTTTTTTCAATTGTCTGTACAGTTACGACGTCTTAAGAATATTGTATTTCTTTACACAGAAAGTTCGAACGCGAGAGTAGAAAGTTCTGATGGATTAGATAAATGTCTGCAAAGTTGTCGATATTTGCGTGAATATTCCTTTTGATCCGTAGTATCGAAGAAATTTAATCTACATTTCTGATTCTGATTCTTCTCCTTATTTTTCACGTACAGTTACATCCGTTTGACACTCTAAATCATTTCGTCAATTTACGAATAATTTAGATATTTACATTCTTCGTCGCATTTTATAAACTGTATCAACGATTAACGTGTTTGTCAACGAAATAGGAAGAAGTCGTAGAACAAAAGGATGACTAAATTTTTTCTTAATATTTAAAGGTTTATTCGACGTATAATTTTAAATGGTAAAAGTAAAAACCGGCACGAATTTATGGGACGACCTAATAGTAAGAATTTCATTCGATCTTTAATACCGTGACACTTCGATTAATCGAGATTCGATTTTATGATTTTTTCGATATTCTAGCTTTCTTCGCGTTAACACTAGGTTTACAGGACCCGTGAATAATGAATTGCTCGAATTACACAATATCGATAGATTTAATTAACTTATATTAAGTTTGGTAATATTGCAATTGTTTTTAAATTAAACTCGTCGCTTTTTTTAACCCTTTGCGGTCCGAATTATATTAAGTCGTCCCATAAATTCGTGCCGGTTTTTACTTTTACCATTTATTTGGTCGTCCCATAAGTTCGTTCCGCGATGATATTTACATTCTTCGTCGCATTTTATAAACTATATCGACGATTAACGTGTTTGTCAACGAAATAGGAAGAAGTCGTAGAACAAAATTACGACCAAATTTTTTCTTAATATTCAAAGGTTTATTCGACGTGTAATTTTAAATGGTAAAAGTAGAAACCGGCACGAATTTATGTGTCGACCTAATAAAATTCTTCTCGCGATATTATCCATGAAGAACTACCTTTTACAACTCTAACTCAAATTCAAATTAAAATCTACATTAAAACGATTTCGATTTGCTAAACTTATCAACCATACCTTCTCCATCGATTAATTAAGTATACTTCCAAGTCGCGATTGAAATTCTTATTTCGTAATTCGTTATTTTCTAGCGCGAAAATAATTTTCGCTTTTTCTAGGGAAAAGGAGAAAAGGGTAACGCGTTAATTATGTAGGTTAGCCAATAACAACAGTGGATGGTTCGCGTTCTAATTCAAACGAGAGCCGGTGTACAATAGAAACAAATTCGATAATTGGAAATCCTGGAACGCCGGGCGGCGGCTTTTCAGGGGAACGTATGAGTAAACAGAAGAGGATGGCGGAATATCCCGGTCCCGTGATTCCTTTCTGTCTGTCCGAGCCCCGGTTGGAATTCGTCCGCGGTTGAATACCCCGGGTGTGCAACGCACGGTAACAAAACCCGTGCACGTTCGATCGCGTGTCGTTCATCTCTCGTCCTTCGTGAACGTAACCGTGGGCACGCGAGATCGTGTTTATCATTAACACGTGCAGAATTATTCTTTTATAAGATTAACGATGAAATACGGCCGGTCGTCCCTCACTCCTGGCCTATCGCCAGGATAAGCGAACAATCCCTTCAGGAAATTTCTCAAAGTACACTGGCAAGAAGTAAGAAGGGATGTCGAGGAATTTAAAAATTTTTAAATATAACTAGTTTATCGGGTTTTCGATTCGAGATCGAGATCTTTGGGAAAGTAGGAATTTTTGGGTTGTACGAAAAGTAATTTTCGAATACTCAAATCGTATGAATAAACATAAAAATTTGTCGAGGAATTTAAAAATTTTTAAATATAACTAGTTTATCGGGTTTTCGATTCGAGATCGAGATCTTTGGGGAAGTAGGAATTTTTGGGTTGTACGAAAAGTAATTTTCGAATACTCGGATCGTTCGAATAAACAGAAAAATTTTTAAATATACGAGCTCTCGGATTTTCGATTCGAAATCCAGATCTTTGGGAAAGTGAGGAATTATTGAGTTGTTCGGAAAGTAATTTCCGAATAAACAGAAGAATTTGTCGAGGAATTTAAAAATTTTCAAATACACCAAGTTTCTTGGGTTTTCGATTCGAAATCGAGATCTTTGGAAAAGTGAGAAGTTATTGGGTAGTTCGGAAAGTAATTTCTGAATAATCCGACTCGGCCGAATAAACAGAAAAATTTATCGAATTCGACCGTTCGTGATCACGTGAAACGTCTTGGCTTGAAAATCGTGTTTCATTTTCACCAAAGAAACGAAGTAACTTTCCGAACAACTCAAGATTTAGGGTTGCACTTGAGGAAAGTGTGAGAAAGATTAGATAAATTTTTCTTGTGGTTTTTATTGTTATTCGGGAAGGATAATCTGAAAGGATAATGGTGTAATTGGGAAATTGTAGCGACTAATTTATGCGTTAGATGAAAATGATTTCGATTATGACGCTTGTCAAGCTAAAGTGAAGAATGTTTCGAACAATTTTTAGAAGAATGAATGAGAATTCTTTAAAATGGGAAGAAGAATTATACAAGACAATAGAAAACATATAATTGAATAAAAATATTCTAATATTTCGTCTTAAAAAGGATATCTCAGTATTTACGTATAAAAACCATAGAAACTTATTATCCGATCTGCTTTTTGTAATTAAATAACGAGAAAAATATTTGATGTTAGGAGTAAAAGAATTGATGAGATATTTTCATCAATTTAATTTTATTGTAAAAATTAAATATTTCTAAAATCAGTGACACATATTATTTAAAATTAGAGTCTTAAGAAACTCTCTAAATTTTTAAATCAAACGAAATACCAAAGTATTTTACTCTAATTCATTACATAAAACATTAATTCAGCACCAAATATTATACATTATCCATCTCACCCAACTTCGTTCCCAATTTTCACTTCTCGCTTCACGAAAAACCGCTCAATACCCAAAACCGATTTCCAAAACCTAAAGCGAACCTAAACATCTCCAAAAAACTACGAATTTCCACTCCACGAACAAAAATACTAAACGCACGTGACAACGATGCAACTACCAATACGGATGAACAAAAGTAAACAGAAGCACGTAGAAAATTAATCTGAATTCTACGAAAAATGGTGTAACTGTGAAAATAGAACATCTGAAAATCGGGCATGTTGCATCGGTGGTTTAAGGAGCTTGGCAAGAAATTCCGATCGAACGAATCCCTTCAAGGATGACCTTAAAAACGCATCCCGGCTGTGATATCGATCCAGCGAAACTGGATCAGTTAAATCATCGAGGAAGAGGACACCTGGTTGTTTAGAAGTCCGAACGGTCTCTCGGCCGTGCTAATTTCAACGCAACCGGTCGATTCGAAAAGGAAATCAAGCAGGAGGCCAAAAACGGGTCTGCAATAGTTTTCTAGCCGTGCAGCTGCACCCGGTGCAAGCTCTGCTGTTCGATAACCGAGGTGCAACGGCCGTCGGCCCCAAGAACGTATCTAGGCCACCGGCACCAGCATTTCCACCACCACCACACCGCCACCACCACCACCACCACTGCCACCACCATCAATATCATTGCTACTGTTACAACCATCGCTAGACATCCTATATTAATACTACAACATTGTTGATGTTGTTCTTCTTGCTACTCGTTATACACGCGTGCACATGTGTCGTTGAATTAAGGGATCGCTTTTTTCTATTTTTGTTTTTCTTTCTTTTCGTTTTGAGGAAGAAAGAGAGAGAGAGAGAAGGAGAGTGATGGAGAGAAAAGTGGATTAAACGTCAAATTCTTGCTAGATGTTATACACGCGTGCACGTGTGTCGTTCAATTAGGGATCGCTTTTTTCTATTTTTGTTTTTCTTTC
>NIJG01000317.1:114671-126438 GCA_002201625.1 Euglossa dilemma | reverse complement strand
GAATCTCTGCTTTTGATGTCGTTTGGGCTGGTTCATCTTGCATCACCCACGATCTCTTCCGATTAACGTTCTTATAAACTATCCACTTTTCGTCGCCAGTAATTAGGCTTTTCAGAAATGGATCAATTTCGTTGCGTTTCAGAAGCGAATCGCAGATGCTAATGCGTTGCGTCAAATGAATTTCCTTAAGCTGGTGAGGGATCCATAAATCGAGTTTCTTCGCATAACCAAGCATTTTTAATTTCTTTTCAATGCATGTATGCGATACATCGAGCTCCTCGGCAATATCACGTGTCGTGCTATGACGATCTGAATCGATAATGGCGTTGATATGTATCTCATCGACTTCAACTGAACAACCAGATCGTTGATCATTTTTCAGTGAAAAATCACCAGAACGAAATCTGGCAAAGCAATTTTGACACTGCCTTTCTTTCAAGGCTTCATTTCCATATACGGCACATAACTTCTTTTGTACTTGCGATGCGTTCTTGCCATTTCGGAAGTAATACAATAAAATATGTCTGAAGCGCACGTCCTGTTCTTTCATTTTTAAATTGGGATAAAAACAAAACTAAAGCACCAATCGATTTAATTTATTTACCAAATTAAAGATAGAAGTCCAAATAATAAGAGAAAAATATAGGTTTGATGCTTTGACCACGATAACGAAACAAAAGAAAGCGTAAAGTTCATCTATCGACAAAATCCGCGATCACTTAGTTGCCAACCCAATACGACGAGATACGCGCGAGTTTCGATCTAACAATAAATTTCGAGAACAGGCCACGTAACATCCTTGTTATTCGTGAAAACATTCGGGCATAACAACCGGCGTTTCCACGAAGGAAAGCGAAACTGTGCGTTCTAGGAAACACGGGATTACACGGAAAATCGAACCGATCGACGACGATGGGCGGTTCGAGGGCGTCGCAGGACCTTGCAGGACCTTCGAAATGTCATTGCTAATTAGTTCCGTTCGCTTCTCTGTCAAAGCAGCTTCACCGAGACTCACTCGTGCTTATAACGGAGTCGACAAAAAGTTTTCAATCTACTCAAGTGCTCTCACGGCGGTCGAACGTGTTCAAGAAACGATCGCTAATACTCCTACTACTGCTGACGCAACGTTTCATCTCTCGATCCGAATGTTATACCCTTTTCCAACGTTTATGTAGCGTGTTACTTACTGACGTAATATCACGTCCACTTTCTTCGCTTTCTTTTACATTTCCCGGAGAAGTTAAGAAGCTTATACACGCGTGTGCAGCAAAGATTTGAATAATAGTGGATTCACGGGACCCGTGAATGTACGCTTTATTGCACCATCTTAATCTAAATTTGGTAGCAGCACGAAACATAACAACTTCCAAATAATTTTACACTCGTGAAACTTGAAAAAAGAAAAGATAAAAAAGAAGGAAAAGTCGATATCTTCCGACAGAATACACTATATATTGTAAATACACTGAAAATCAAAAATAAAAAAGGAATCAAAGTACTTAATTTATCTCTATACTAACAAACGCTGTATCTCTACGAAACGAAACACTTTATTGCACCATCTTAATCTAAATTCGGTAACAGCACGAAGCATAGCAACTTCCAAATAATTTTACACTCATAAACGTCAAAAAGAAGGAAACAAAAAAAGGGAAGGAAGATGAAAAAGAAGGAAAAGTCGATATCTTCGAGCGGAATACACTATATATTGTAAATACACTGAAAATTCTAAAATTAAAAATAAAAAAGGAATCAAAGTACGTAATTTATCTCTATATTAACAAACGGTACACCTAAGAAACGAAACATGGTAAGCTTTATTGCACCATCTTAATTTAAATTCAGTAACAGCACGAAGCATAACAACTTCCAAATAATTTTACACTCGTGAAACTTGAAAAAAGAAAAGATGAAAAAGAAGAGGAAGTCGATATCTTTCAGTGAAATACACTATATATTGTAAATTCACTGAAATTCCTACAATCAGGGATAAAAAGGGAATCAAAATACTTAATTTATCTCTATATTAACAAACGGTGCACCTAAGAAACAAAACATGGTAAGCTTTATTGCACCATCTTAATCTAAATTCGGCAACAGCACGAAACATAATAACTTCTAAATAATTTTACTCTTGTGAAATATCAAAAAAAAGGAAACAAAAAAAAGGGAAGGAAGATGAAAAAGAAGAAAAAGTCGATATCTTCCGGCGGAATACACATTATATTGTAAATACACTGGAAAATCCTAAAATCAAAAATAAAAAAGGAATCAAAGTACTTAATTTATCTCTATACTAACAAACGCTGCATCTCCACGAAACAAAGCACTTTATTGCACCATCTTAATCTAAATTCGGTAACAGCACGAAACATAACAACTTCCAAATAAGTTTACGCTCGTGAAATAAAAAAAAAAAAGGGAAGAAAAATGAAAAAGAAGAAAAAGTCGATATCTTGCAGGAGAATACACTATATATTGTAAATACACTGAAAATCCTAAAATCAAGAATAAAAACGAAATCAAAATACCTAATTTATCTCTATATTAACAAACGCTGCACCCCTACGAAATAAAACATGGTACGCTTTATTGCACCATTTTAATTCAAATTCAGTAACAGCACGAAACATAACAACTTCCAATTAATTTTACACTCGTGAAACGTCAATAAAAAAAGAAGAAAGATGAAAAAGAAGAAAAAGTCGATATCTTGCAGGAGAATACACTATATATTGTAAATACACTGAAAATCCTAAAATCAAGAATAAAAAAGAAATCAAAATACCTAATTTATCTCTATATTAACAAACGCTGCACCCCTACGAAATAAAACATGGTACGCTTTATTGCACCATTTTAATTCAAATTCAGTAACAGCACGAAACATAACAACTTCCAATTAATTTTACACTCGTGAAACGTCAATAAAAAAAGAAGAAAGATGAAAAAGAAGAAAAAGTCGATATCTTGCAGGAGAAATTGTGTCGTATTCTTTATCAGATTCCGTGGACGGTCTTTATAAATAGAATTTCCGGGGTAAGTTGGGTTAAAAAACGCGGAGAACGTGATCGGCGTGCGAACGCGTGAACTCGCGAGCCGGGGCACGCGTGCGGGAGGAAAATCCTCCGGGCACGGGGAAACTCGAGGGAAACTGAGGGAAAGAAGGAGGCTGCGAGCGTCGCTTATGAATTTCAAATGATTTCTACTTGAGATTTCAAAGGCAAATTACCCGCGGACGCGAAACTTTCGGTGGTTCGGGGGGTATTCCGCGTATTCGTCGGGATTAACATCTTCTATTGCTCGCGAGGAACTGGGTCGAGAGTGGGATTATCGATACGAGAAAAAGGAAAAGACACCGGGGATGTGAAGGAACGCGATGGTTTAATTTTCGGCAAATTTATAAATAAACGGGACAAAGAGGCGTGACAATATAGCCGCGAATAGTGAAAATGTAAGATTATGTCACCCTTTGAACTTCCCTCTCGAGCGTGACTCTATATCAATTTTATTCATAGGTACGCCTGTGTTCACTCACATTCGACATTTTTCAATACATTATCGACGTAATTATTTAAAAAATCATTTATTTTAATTGCTTCGCGTTAAACAAACGCCTTTTGAAAGTCATTTAAAATATTACATCTGGTATGTTAAGATATTATTCAAACAAAAATTGAGAAGGGGTTTAAAAAATCATTTATTTAAATTCCTTATGGTTAATCAAACGCTTTTGGAAATTCATTTAAAATATTACACCTGATATATTAAGAAATATTTTAAAAAAATTGAGAAGGGGTTTAAAAAATCATTTATTTAAATTCCTTCTAGTTAACCAAACATCTTTTGAAATTCATTAAAAATATTACACCTGGTATATTAAGATATTATTCAAACAAAAATTGAGATGGGGTTTAAAAAATCATTTATTTAAATTCCTTCTGGTTAATCAAACGTCTTTCGAAATTCATTTAACATACAACACTTGATGTATTAAGCAATTATTTTAAAACAATTGAGAAAGAGTTTAAAAAATTATTTATTTAAATTCCTTCTGGTTAATCAAACACCTTTTGAAATTCATTTAAAATATAACACCTGATGTATTAAGGAATTATTTTTTAAAAATTGAGAAGGGGTTAGTGTCTTTTCTAAATACCTTTCACGTAATTTCTTTTATATATACATTTTCTAGACAAACAAAAAAAATGTGAACACGAATATGTAAATATTTCATCAAACTAATTAGCACATAATTCATATACATAGAAATAAACACAATTCGACATTACGGAAAACATATCTAGACTTGCAAGAAATTACGAGATACCAGACATTTGATAATCTAAATATATATGTTCTTCTTAGCGAAAGAGTTAACCCATCGAGTTATTTTAACAGGATTTAAAGCCACAGGCGTTTGAAATTGAAACTCAGAACTGAGAATACTTTTACGCTTGTTTCGCAGAGGTGCGTAATTCCGTAAATTATATGTAACGAGAAATTGAATTTCTCGTAAGGCTAAACGTGGAATGTTAGCTGCATCGGAGAAGGAGATTGAAAATCGAGTCATCGGTTAAGGATATAGCATTGATTGGCTTGATAAATCCTTGAGGAACAAAATTATCCGGAAAAGTGTCTCCTTCGATTGTTAAATCGAATCATTCGACACCTATCACTCGATACTGACAAAAACAAACGAGCACTTGTAGAAAGAAATCAGGAAGAATCTAACGTAATATAGCACACGCGCAAGGTCCGTTATTTTCTACCAGACTCCGAAAGGTGAAGGTTGAAACAAAGAGTTAGAACAAGCATAATCTACGGAATGACCGCGTAGATGAAATTTTTATCTGAGAAATCTTTAATTTTTGTTTCCCTTGTAACACGTGCGCCGTAATTCTCGCTTCACCTTCCAACATCTTTCTCCGCAACAAGATTTCATTGATTTTCCACCGAATTGTATCTCCGTGTTTCCTCGGAAGTCGTAAAACTTTTATTCCTGTTATTCTTGCCAGTTCCTGATTCGTCGTAATTCGGCTCTTGAGATTGCGTAAATCTTGCGAAATCATTCTAAATATTTAACATTTTCTTTGCATCCTTAAGATATCGCGAAACTTAACTAAATATCGTCAAATGCGTTAATAAAAGGAAGCTTGTAAATTCTCTCTGGAAGGTTTAAATATGTACTTATACGTTTAACATATATTAAACATAATATACACAGGAGATAACAACAAAAATGTGTCGAAGAAATTCGAAATGAATTTTTCCAAAGACAGCTACATATTTTCGGTAACCCCATAGACCGATAACTTAACTAAATATCGTCAAATGCGTTAATACAAAGAAGCTTGCAAATTCTCTCTGGAAGATTTAAATATGTACTTACACATTTAACATATATTTAATATAATATACACGGGAGATAACAACAAAAATGTGTCGAAGAAATTGGAAATGAATTTTTTCAAAGCAAAAATGTGTCGAAGAAATTCGAAATGAATTTTTCCAAAGCAAATATGTGTCGAAGAAATTCGAAATGAATTTTTCCAAAGGTACCTCCACATTTTCGGTAACCCCATAGACCGATAATTTAACTAAATATCGTCAAATGCGTTAATAGAAAGTAACAACAAAAATGTGTTGAAGAAATTTTAAATGCATTTTTCCAATGATACCTCCACATTTTTGATAACCCCATAGACCGATAACTTAACTAAATATCGTCAAATGCGTTAATACAAAGAAGCTTGCAAGTTCTCTCTGCAAGATTTAAATATGTACTTATAATACATTTAACATATATTAAACATAATATACACAGGAGATAACAACAAAAATGTGTCGAAGAAATTCGAAATGAATTCTTCCAAAGCAAAAATGTCTTGAAGAAATTCGAAATGAATTTTTCCAAAGCAAAAATGTGTCGAAGAAATTCGAAATGAATTTTTCCAAAGCAAAAATGTGCCGAAGAAATTCGAAATGAATTTTTCCAAAGCAAAAATGTCTCGAAGAAATTCGAATTGAATTTTTCCAAAGCAAAAATGTGTCGAAGAAATTCGAAATGAATTTTTCCAAAGCAAAAATGTGTCGAAGAAATCCGAAATTAATTTTTCCAAAGTAAAAATGTGTCGAAGAAATTCGAAATGAATTTTTCCAAAGCAAAAATGTATCGAAGAAATTCGAAATGAATTTTTCCAAAGCAAAAATGTGTCGAAGAAATTCGAAATGAATTTTTCCAAAGTAAAAATGTGTCGAAGAAATTCGAAATGAATTTTTCCAAAGACACCTGCACATTTTCGTTAACCCCATAGACCGATAACCATAAATCATTCACTCTAACCATCCGAGTAGTTCCAATCCGGCTAGTTATCTTCCAATGGAAACCAGTCTGAACCCTTGAACGTTCGATCTTGCGATCTCGGAAGCTCGTCTGGCAGACGACTGCTTAATTGACAGGAATCCGACAAAGAGAGTCGAGAACACCTTTCCGAGAAGCAACGACTCGGTTACATTTCAGAGAACTCACGCGTGCTTAAGAATTCATTCCACGAACCTATCAGTTCTCCCGGATGTTCTTCGTTCTCTCTCCAAGATCTACTCTCGAAATTTTCTTGAAATTTTCTCGAAAGTCGTGTGAAAGCGAGAGAAGATTTCGAGATGCGAGCTTTCGTGGAACTATTCAAAATTCACGTTCGAGCGAACGTTGTTGATCCCGTAGCTACGTAGAAGGCCGCGATAATTCGATTAGGATGGAATGGAACTGCCGGCGACTCGCGAATTAACCGCGAATTTTCCTTTGCATAATTGTTCGCTGGAAAACTGGATGCGCCGTTTCGCCGTGTTGGCTTAGCAAATTGCTGCGATAGAAGCGAAATATTTCCTCGGTGGTACGGGTAGTGACGTCATTGAAAACTCGTGGGCGTCGTGGAAGCGGCCTGTAACTACACGATAAAGCGCGCACCGAGTCCTGTTTGGAATTTATTTTCGCTACCCACCTCTTTCCCCGCTCATCCTGCCACGGCAATTTTTATGAACATCCTTCCCCGACAATAGACACTAAATTTAGTTGCTCTTTTTTTACACCTGCACGACCATCTTCATCATCTTCGTCGTCAACGCAGGTTCGCAGATAATAATAGGACGTGAGGTCGCAGATGGCGCTCTCTGTGGTTTGGCTCTTTACCATATCAAGTAAGATCTATTACGGATACCACGGTAGGCTTCATTTTTCTTATTTTTCATGAATTAAAGCGATATTGATCGAGAAGGGAAGGTTCTAATGATTTGATAACGAATTGTTTGAGATAGATGCAATCGCAGAAGCTTATAATAAATTTTTATTATAGTGGTATCGAACTTACACAGAAACATTGGNGTGACGTCATTGAAAACTCGTGGGCGTCGTGGAAGCGGCCTGTAACTACACGATAAAGCGCGCACCGAGTCCTGTTTGGAATTTATTTTCGCTACCCACCTCTTTCCCCGCTCATCCTGCCACGGCAATTTTTATGAACATCCTTCCCCGACAATAGACACTAAATTTAGTTGCTCTTTTTTTACACCTGCACGACCATCTTCATCATCTTCGTCGTCAACGCAGGTTCGCAGATAATAATAGGACGTGAGGTCGCAGATGGCGCTCTCTGTGGTTTGGCTCTTTACCATATCAAGTAAGATCTATTACGGATACCACGGTAGGCTTCATTTTTCTTATTTTTCATGAATTAAAGCGATATTGATCGAGAAGGGAAGTTTCTAATGATTTGATAACGAATTGTTTGAGATAGATGCAATCGCAGAAGCTTATAATAAATTTTTATAACAGTGGTATCGCAAAGATTAATTATTTGTTTTACGATTCACATTCTGATGGTAGGTACCATAGTCTACCATCTCGTGAGATCTATCACGGATACCACGGTAGGCTTCATTTTTGTTATTTTTCATGAATTAAAGCGATATTGATCGAGAAGGGAAGTTTCTAATGATTTGATAACGAATTGTTTGAGATAGATGCAATCGCAGAAGCTTATAATAAATTTTTATAACAGTGGTATCGCAAAGATTAATTATTTGTTTTACGATTCACATTCTGATGGTAGGTACCATAGTCTACCATCTCGTGAGATCTATCACGGATACCATGGTAGGTTTCGTTATTTTTGTTATTTTTCATGAATTAAAGCGATATTGATCGAGAAGGGAAGTTTCTAATGATTTGATAACGAATTGTTTGAGATAGATGCAATCGCAGAAGCTTATAATAAATTTTTATTATAGTGGTATCGAACTTACACAGAAACATTGGCTGAAGATAAAAGAAGTTTCTAATGATTTGATAACGAATTGTTTGAGATAGATGCAATCACAGAATCGTATCATAAATTTTTATAACGGTGGTGTCGCAAAGATTAATCCTTTTTGTTTTACGATTCAAATTCTGATGGTATGTATCATAGTTTACTGTCTCGTGAGATCTATCACGGATACCACGGTAGGTTTCGTTATTTTTGCTATTTTTCACGAATTAAAGCGATATTGGTAGAGAAGAGAAGTTTCTAATGATTTAATAACGAATTGTTTGAGATAGATGCAATCGCAGAAGCTTATAATAAATTTTTATTATAATGGTGTCGAAGTTACACAGAAACATATGCTGAAGATAAAAGAATCTATCAGTGAAAGAAATCTTTTCTTTTCCTTTCTCAGTCTTCTTCTTTCTTTTTAATTTCATTTTACTTATCATTTCTGTAAAACACTGATACTGCTTTAGAGAGATATCGCAAAGATTAATCCTTTTTGTTTTACGATTCAAATTCTGATGATACGTACCATAGTTTACTATCTTGCAAGATCTATCACGGATAGGTAAGTTTCGTTATTTTTGTTATTTTTCACTAATTAAAGCGATATTGGTAGAGAAGGGAAATTTGTAATTATTTGATAATGAATTATTTGAGATAGACGCAATCACAGAAGTGTATAATAAATTTTCATAACAATGGTGTCAAACTTACACAGAAACATGGACCGAAGACAAAAGAGTCTATCACTAAAAGGAACCTTTTCACTTCCTTTCTCATTATTTTTCCTTTTTTAAATTCCAGTTTACTTATCATTTCAGTAAAACACTCATACTGCTTTGGAGAGGTATCGCAAAGATTACGATTTTGTTTTATCTCAATTCAAATTTTAATGGTACGTACCATAGTCAACAATAACGTTCGTTACAAATCGAGCCATTTCATGCGAATGCGATCAAAGGTAACGCATAACTGAGACGAAGTGACATCGACGGAAACGAACCACGAAGTTTGTTTACATTGGGCCTTATCTACGAACCACGCCTCTCACTCATGACACTCGTATTTTGGTCCGAGGTCCTTGCCACGATTCTCTCACGAGATTGTAGGCAAAAGGGTTAATACAATATATGAGAAAATTCAAAGTGAAATTGTACGAAATAAGTAATAATAATACATATAAATAAGTAATACTAAATAATAATACATATAGGTTCACATAAACGGTTGAATTTTACGTACCCACGGGAGAAATTGCAAGTTTTGGTGTTCATTGGATAACGTTTCATGGCAGCGAGTTAAATTTCAGTTAGCTAGCTGAAAATGATGTAATTCGAGGAATTAATTACAATCTTCAAGGTTTAGCCTTGAAACTCGATGTTGTCGAATATATAGCGACATTAAGGGGAAACACGAGACACGAATTCTCATGTTTTCAACCATAAAAGTCCTTTCCTTTAAATCCCCTTGAAAAAAAAAGAATTCAAACAAGCTATCTGATATTTAAAAGAAATTTATCTCGAATCTTTTTGAGAAGATACTAACAGAACGATTATTTTAGAATAAGCAGAATAATTAAAGAAGAGAGTACTGTAAATTTTATTTCGAAGAAAAATGGAATATTCGTATTATAATACATTTTTCTGCTGCACAGTATATAATCAAGATTTAAAGGTTAAAGTAGAATAAAGCACTCAAAGCTCTTTTATCTGTCTCTCGTCTACAATCATGTTCCAGATCGTTTAAACGTCGCGTAAATATATCAACTTTAATAGATTTCCTATGCCCTTTCAACCCTCTATTCCCTCGTATCTACATTTTCTTAAAAACGATATCAAAAACGAATAGGAAAATATTCGACTGATTATCGAATTATAAAATAATTCAATCGATAACTCGCTTTTTAACCCTTTGCACTCAGCGATTTTTTCGTTAAAGAAGAGTAGAAATTTATAGATTTTCTGGTATAAAACTGACATAATTTTTTTGAGTGGTAAATAATGAATCGTATAATAATTAACACGTAGAATTATTTGATTTCGATATTTCGCATATTGTTATATTATTTTAAATTCGGTATAATAATTAATATGGGTCTTTAAAATTTCATGGTGACCGACAGTCGCCATTCGAGTGCAAAGGGTTAAAAAAAAAAAAATGGCTCTACGTCTGAAAGTCTCCATCGTTGTTTCACTTGACTCGCAGCGTATTCCAAGAATTGTATTTCTAATTAAGCCAGTTCACTTCTGTGCAACGTAGCAGAAACAATGTTTGCTTTCGTGTAACTTTATACATAAAGGAGAGTTGCTGACAAAGAGGAACCTTCGAAGTTGAACCTCGTGTTTAGCGAATTTGCAGCTAACGTTGAATAAATTATCTTTTAAATAATGACACATCGAAGACGCAACGCGACTGTGTTATTTTCAAAACAACACTCGACGACAAATATCGACGTTACTTAAATAAAAAATCGCCATAGTATTGTTATAAACAGAACGGAATGGTAACATGCATAAAAGAAAAAAACGATGTTAAAGTTAAAGCTAGTTAAAACTATCGTAAACAGCCGAGAACAATTATCGAGCCGCAATAACGAGAAGGCTGCGACATAAAGTCTCTTTGTGATAAAAATATTTCGAATTTTATTTACCACGATTCCCCCTGACTCGATTATTGTTTATTCGGTGTTACACGTCGGTGTCAATTTAACACTAGGTTTACGGGACCCGTGAATTTGACGGATGGGTTGCTCCATTTGTACGATATTACCGGATATAATTAACTTATATTAAGTCTGTTAATATTGCGATTATTTTCTAATTAAATCCATCGTTTGTTTTATAAAGAAAATATGTGGTTTTCGTTACCATTAAATCTAACGGGTGTCCGTAGAAATAGGTAAACAAAAACCGCCCGTAAACCTAGTGTTAATAAACAGGTGATTATTCTAATTAACAAATGATGTAAACGAAATTAAATTAAAATAAACAGAACAACAAATAAGTTAAAACATTTTCTAACAAAATGTGGTAGGATACCACAATATAGAAGATTACCTCAGAGCAAAAAGAATTATGTAAGTTATTGTAGCAGAATGTTAATTTTGTTATACCTTTTAATCTACTAACAATAGTTGGGTGTAAAAAAGGTGATTATTCTAATTAACAAATGATGTAAACGAAATTAAATTAAAATAAACAGAACAACAAATAAGTTAAAACATTTTCTAACAAAATGTGGTAGGATACCACAATATAGAAGATTACCTCAGAGCAAAAAGAATTATGTAAGTTATTGTAGCAGAATGTTAATTTTGTTATACCTTTTAATCTACTAACAATAGTTGGGTGCAAAAAAGGTGATTATTCTAATTAACAAATGATGTAAACGAAATTAAATTAAAATAAACAGAACAACAAATAAGTTAAAACATTTTCTAACAAAATGTGGTAGGATAC
>NIJG01000317.1:86405-96641 GCA_002201625.1 Euglossa dilemma | reverse complement strand
GAATTATATTAAAATATTATGCTTATTTTTTGCAGTTACAAATTGGAATGGTAACAGAACACACTTAGACAGAGAAGTTGATAATGATAGAAGAGAAGAACGTAAACGCCATTTTAATACAGATGACGAAGAAATTGATCGCGGTCGAGCAAAAAAAGTAAAAAATCATCGGACATACGAAGAAAGAAGTAACTCTGGATATAATCCTTTCCAGGAATATCAAAATGGCAAAACGTGGAATCGATCTCTTGGTTATTACCGGAGACATTACTATAATACTTCTAATAATGTACGACCGCGACATGGTAGAAATTATAGGCCTCCGCATTACAGATACCATAATCATTCTCGTGCACATTGGCAACGAGGATAAAGAGAAAAAAAAAGACAAGTTGTTGAGAAAAAGTTTCGAAAGCAATCCGGAGTCAAAAGACTTCGTTAGTTTTCAATTGCTAAAGCAAATTATAATTTTTCAGTACGTTACAATTAAAATACAGGTGTCGCAGATTTAGATAATTAATGTTGGATATAATTATTCAACATTTATTGTAATGAATCGCTAAACTGCATCGTAACAACTTTGCATGTTCCTGACAGAGTTTTCATATACTCTATCGTTGCTTGTAGCTCATAAATGTCTATGGACATTGAACTACACAGTATACGAGGGATGAGTATCATAACTCTGCCAATCTTGTGTTCAGTATGAACGTGCGTTGTTAATTTAGAGTGCGTATTAAAGAAACATGTATGGATGCGATGTTTAAAAGTTTCAATATATCGCTAAGAGTTTGACAACTTTTTAGATAAATTTTGTATGGTCTTTAGTTATGATCGTAAACTTATTTTCTTGTTATTTAATTTAAATTACGTAATTATAAAGCAATTTAACGTTTATATTATGCAGTAATACAAAAAGTTTTAACGAGTCTTTTATACTAATCTTATGTTACATGTATTACATTGATACTATTGTTGAATTAAAATTATGAACGCGATATTTGTCGAATATCTTTAGATATTCGTTATTTATAGAACTTGATAAGTGTCCATANAATGACCACAGGGCACACATAGTCAAACTTCGTGACATTTAAATCGAATATAAAATCGATTGTCATTGGTATCTATGATTTGATAAGAATAATATATACATATATTCGTATCGAAATAGTAATCAGAAGTCATTCTTAGGCCGTTTTTCGTTCGAACAAAGGAATGAAAAGAAAGAGAAGAAAAATTCTTGCACAGCATACATACACATTCACACATGCATGCACGCACTCATGCACTTGCGCGTGCGACCGGTCATCGGATAAGGATTTCGCGCTTTTAATAGATGCACTCATACACTCAAAGACATTAAGAGAGAAAGAGACTCATATATAGGTACGATTATTAATGAAAAAAAAAAAAATGCATGCGATTATCAAAAAATAAAATTATACGTAAAAATAAATTAGTTTTAGTATTATAAAGATAACGTTAAGCAAAAAGGAATATTTTGAAAATTTTATGTTAAAGTATATCTTTCATTTTTTTTATAATATAATAATCCGTCCTTTGTTTTAATTAACAAAGATACTCCTCCCTCTTCAAACTGTAACACAAAAATTCAATTAAGTAGTCAATCTTGCTCGATCAAGAAAACAATTTTCATCATCACTTACTGAGGAAAATATATTCATAATAACTACAATGATTAACCAGTAAGCGGTAGATTTCTCTTCAAACATGATGAATGTGCATACCTGTGAACATACGTGAGTTCAATTCTCTTTTTTTAACATAATACCTCGTTATATTATTCTACAAATTAAATACTAGCCAAACGGGAAAACAAACAAACATACGTTAAGATTTGGCGATTATTACAGATTTTATGGTACTCGAAGTTTTTCAGAAGATACATGACAAAAAGTATACACGCTGGACCTGTATCTTTATCCTAAATATTAGTCGCAATTGAATAATCACATTAGCTTGATATTACGGTGAATATAACGTAATTACCGTAATATAGCCTTACGTTAAGCACGATGTTATTGCATCCGCTGAAATATAATAATAATAATAATATTAATAATAATGATAATAATAATAATGGTCTTTGCATTGTACAAATTCATGTATCCTTTGAAGAATAAGGTTCGAAGTTCTATAAAATCAGTACATCTGATATTGTAAACGTATGTGATACATCGCCCTGTACAGTGGTGAACAACAGTAAACACCAGATTTAATTTATGTATTAAGAATCACAAATAAAACGAAAATTGTCGTTTGTACAATATTCGAACTATCGATACGAACAGAGTGAAATAGAGGATAAAACCATAGAAACCAATTCATTTATATCATAAAGGGAAGCAAAAGACTATCGCATTTTTCAGCGAAGATAATGTAATCTGTAGACGCATGTAATCTACTT
Source organism: Euglossa dilemma (assembly GCA_002201625.1). Classification (NCBI taxonomy): domain Eukaryota; kingdom Metazoa; phylum Arthropoda; class Insecta; order Hymenoptera; family Apidae; genus Euglossa; species Euglossa dilemma. Next base: position 94,210 of record NIJG01000317.1, on the reverse strand, counting down.
TTATTTTTATCTTATATTCCTATAATTTATAAAAAGGTAATTCTTCATACTTCTTCATCTACTTCGTCATTTTCAAATGGACTTTCTGATAAAAAAGGAGGAGCCCTCATATAGCGAACTCATAAAGACACTCGAAAGAAATGTGAGTAAAAGAATTTGACCCTTTCATGCTCGAAATATATTCATATTATTATTATCGTTAGTTTTATTTAAATTGATGGCATAAAAATGTATATGAATATAAATGTGTAATCTACTGATTTCGGAGTTGTATTTTTTAATTGCTTAGCATGAAAGAGTTAAACAAATTAAACAGCCATAATTAGTGGATTTCAAAAAGATGGAAAAGTGCATTACTGTTTACTTGAAAAACTAATTTAAAAAATATGTAAATAAAGACGAGCAACACAACACAGCACTGTCAACATTTATTTAGGTAGCAATCTTAAGAATAGAAAATCATTATAATTTAAAAATCAGTTACGAATTGGATGTTAAACTCACATGGTTCCACGATATATCACGTGGCCTCGCGGATAAACTTGATTCTTTATGGAAATTAGCTGAGGCATATCAGTCAACAGAAAATGAAATAAAACAATTTGCCGATCAAATTGCAAATTCATGGACTTCTGTTAACCGTCAGGTAATATTTGTTTTATTTTTGAAACCTATTTTTTTTTTATTTTCTAAATATTTCTTAATTTTTCATACATCTCTAATTTAAATCGCCGTGCTTTTGCTAAATATTTATTTCGTTTAAGAAATATATTATAAAGTTTTGTAAAGTAATTTAACTATATACATATATAGATCTACGAAAAGTATTCTAAAATTCGAATGGCTAGCCGAACATTACATGGAGTACCATTATCATTACTACTGGATAAAATAAAGAAAGAAATTATCCTATTAAAAGTGTCATTACAAATTTATGAATCTATTTATGATCAAGGATATATACTAAAGGGATACAAATTAATTACAGAAAGTGAAGAACTTATAAGCAGCTTAGGAAAGTGTGATAACAAGGTAAAGAATTTACTTAATTTTTTACTAATATAAATATTAATATTTAATATAAGTTATAATTAATAAAATACAATTTTTTTTTTTAAATTGCAGTTGCAACAATACTTATCTGTATCAAATATTACTCCACATCTTATAAAATTAGAATCTGCAATTGACAAATATGTTACCAATATTGAATTATTACCTACAAAGAAGTCACTTTTATATGACTTAAGTATTTTTTCGTTAGTTACAAAATTATTGACTGGTGAATTACTTGGTCATGAATTTATTGACCCTAATTATATTCTAATGGAAAATATGCCCAAAAAGCCAGTCTTTATTATTAAAAATGTAAAACGCAAACCAATTTATCCATGTTACTCAACATAGAATATTTATATCATATGTACATAGTTGTAGTTTTGAAGGAAATATTTGAAATGTTTTCAAAATAAAGTATTATATTTAGGATAATATATATAATTATAACAGCAAATAAGAATGAATGTATTTAATTAATTATCTTTATTTACTTAATGGCTGATATTTGGCAACGTGCTGCACATTGGGCAAATGGAATTTACATTGATAAAAGTATTCAAGTCCTTATCAATACTATACACAATATAGGTATATTAATTTACAATATACAAACATACAATATTTGAATCATGCTAAGCAAAATATGATTGAAATATGGATATTCAAGAGATTGTGGATAACATAAAATGAATAGTGTATTTTTCTATATGTAAAAAGGGAGCCTCGCTAAAAACGATTATAATTTAACTTTTTATATAAAATATGATAATAGAATAATGTAGTGTTCATGGAATGAAAAATAAGAGATCCAATGTAATATACATGTATAACACAAAACAGTCATTTCTATTAATACACACCATTAATAAGTGTGATATTAAATTTTTATATTCAGACTAGATTAAAAAATACCCTCAAGATCTGGTAAAGAAGTAGGTGGTGCAAGTCTTAGAGAAAGATTATTACGCATAAATTCCGGTGGTAAAATTTGTTTATGTTCCTATAAAATAACAAATTTTAATTTTAATATAAAAATCCATATAGTATTCTAATTTTATATAATACATTTATTTGAAAACAAAATCAAAATTTTACTTACATGGAATGATTTTGTGATATGTGTGATATTAGTAACAATAGGTGCCCATCCTTTTGTGTTTAAACATTTATAACAAGATTTAGGTTCTCCCAAACATTCTGAATGAAAACCATGTCCACAATTGAAAACTACTATATACTCTGCACATTGTGATAACAAATGTCTACAAATTGGGCAGATTACTGATACCCTAGCGCAACCTTTTCCCGCGTCCCTGAAAAATAAAAATATTACGATTAAACAATTATTAAGTTTGTTAATATTACTTATAAAGATCAATTTCTTTTACTAATTACTTAATACCTAAGTGATTTTTTCAGTGCTTCATGAAGTTCCAAACTGACCAAACGTGCGGTAGTTTCGACTAAAGTTTGTTCATATCGAGAATGTGTAAGTACTCCAGATAATAACTGTCTTATATCACCTATCGTTCCACTTGTTGCCAATGGATGTTTTAATATTTGTTCTAGTACAGTTGATAATGCTGTTGTACCACTAAGGAATTCTAGTGCAATCCTCAATAATTTTTTACTTAATTTTTCAACTGTAATTTAATGTCAGTTAATATCTATTCTACGAATTTATATAGTTCATAATAAAAAAAAATAGCAATTGAACATTATTATGTGCAATTTGATATTAAAGTATTAACATCAAAATATAGTATACCTTTTTCATCATTACTATTTGAATGTGTTTGAAGTATGGTTTCCACAAATGGCATCCAATCTAAATTTCCTGCAGATCGTCTGCATATTCCCGCAAGTTGTATTGCACTATGAATTGATGCATTCTCTGATACTTTATTCTGACAGTACTAGAAATAAATTTTATTAAAGTCGAAAGTAATGATTAATATTGTTATGTTATTTTCATTTAATATATTTACCAATCCTAAATTAGTTTGAAATTCTTTTAAAAGAATATCAAATGCATCCTGATAATTTCCCAATTTCTCTAACATTACTGCTTCTGCATCTTTGTGATTTGCTTTTTGAACTATTTGTAAAGCTTCATTCAGTCTACAACCATGAAATCCTTGAATATGTTCAACAACCTAAATAAAAAAGAATAAATTATAATAAAATTAATAAATAATATATTTTGTACCTTATAGCATAAGGTATACTAAATTTATATACTAACATGATCTGGTTGTAATTCACACATTAATTCTAGATATTTTTCTAACATTTCAGGTGTAAGCTCTAATGTAATATCTTCTTCTTTATATTGTACTATTTGATATAGAGCTTCTAATAATGTATATTGTAAGTTTACAGTATCCTCTAATTTTTGTAATATTTCGGCAACTTTATTTTGCAAATGTGTTGCTATCAATATGGCAAATTGACTTGCATTTATTCCCACTAGAGCTTCTGCATTTGCCATTACGACTACTTGCAACGAATTTGAAGGAAGGTGTTTTAACCAGACCCAAATATCATGATGTCTAGATGGATGCAGTATCATACATTTACAAACTGCAATCCAATCTTCTCTAGCGCTGTATAGCATCTCCGCAACACGCATACTGTAACATTATATACTGCGATACAAGTTACTATGTATGATGCTATTAGTATTAATAATGCTATACATTTTCTCGGAATGTGATATTGAAAAATACACTATAACATTTTTTATTATAAATATATTCTATTAAGCTAATAAAGATATAATACACAATTCAAATTAAACAATGACATACATGTAATATAAATTTTAAAAAATGCTGTATCATTTTAATTCATAATATTTCTAATTTCATATATTTATATGTATGTATATACTTACAAATTAGCTCTTTCTGCCAAATTAAGTAAAGCATTATCTGATATATTACGCAATTTTTTCGATCGCAATAATCCCAATATTGCAGTTTCTTTATCAGTCTTAAGCTCTTTTGATGATCCCATACTTGAATCAGTACATAATATTTCTATCATTTTATTTAACATACTAGGTTCTAAATTAACAGTATTTTCTGCAACTTCATTAGCTACAAATATAAGAACTAAATTTCTTTGTTCGTCAGTAATGTAATCAGGATTTGTTGGACTTAATGGCGTGCTAGGCATAACAATATTTAATAGTATATCTATGAGTCTCTGTCGTTGTCTGAGGCCCATTTCAGATGTGAATTCTGGTTCTTGGAAGGCAATTGCTATCACGTCGAGGAATCCTTTTGCATCAAATTGTAGCAAAGCTCTTAAATACGGATATTGCCTTTCTGTATCATTAGCCCAACTCGAATGCTGTGAAAGTAATGCTCTTAATACATCTGTTTTTGCTCTTTGAGACATACCCTCAGGAAGCTCATCCCTGGGAAAACCACGACCGGCAAGACAACAACTGGCATAGACCAATAGTGCATTGCCAAGTTGTATACCATCTCGAGTTAACGAATCCTTCGAATTTGTTAACATACTTTGTAATATCGGCACTAATTGATGAATTGGAGCCGTAAAATCACCTAATGCCGTCGTTTGAAGATGTATTAAAGCTTCCCAAAGACCTCGTTGTCGACAAATTGTTGTTACCTATGATATTTTAAAATACAAATATTTTAAAAATCAATTTTACTAAATTTTGTTACTTTAATTCAATAAAAATATTAGGAAAGTATAATTATTTTCACTTACTTGATGAATATCTAAACAATCAACATCTAATAACACTATAATTGCTTGAAGCGAGTCTACTTTTTCTTCTTGATCATAAAGGGTAACTAGTTGTTGAGCAATTAACGGTGGCAATCTCGGTCGCAGACTCCCATCTAATAAAGGACTTTCAAGAGCATGTAAATAACTTGCTTTTAGTCCCTCGGATTCCGAAACTGAATCCCATAATTTTCCAAATAATAAATCTGTATTTTCTAATTGTATACAATAATCTACACACGTTGTAACTATTTCAAACTCTGTATTTTCATCTGCGACACAATGATTTAATTCTTCTATATATTGAATCAAAACTTGGCATACTTTATCACGAGCTATTTGTTTGCGACGTTGTTTTGAACCACGAAGACCAACAACCGCCTTCCCTTTGTCTTGATAAAAGGAAAATCCTAATGATAATGCTTCTGGAAATCTTTTCTGAAAGAATAAAAAATGTAACAAAATAAAACATTATATGATTTTAATATACAAACCTGCAATGTCAAGTGTCTCAATCGTTCTGTCCATGTCCTTATACAAACTACATGTAAACTTTTAGTACCTAATAATAAAAGTTGAGTACCAAATGTTACTACAGTATTGTAACATGCTCTTTCACCAGCCAATGCCATTGCCTATGGTTTTAAAGTATAAGAACAATATAATTATCAATTTAAATTTAACAATTAGCTAATTAACAATTAAATTGATACCTTTGAAACGTTTCCACCAGTGGACAGGCCTTTAAAATGGCTAGATGCATACGAAATACCAACACGACTCATATCTAATGTTTCCAAGTTATCTTGTGCTCTTACATCTAATAAATGTAACCTTTCTTGAGTATCCAGTACTGCTAACGACCTCGGATTTAACCATCGTAAGTTACTTATTGTATACGGAAGAGTCATTCTTCTTAAAGGAGATAATTTTACTCTAGAACCAGCTTCAGTACATACCTTAAAAAAACTTGATTAATATGAATTTGTTAATAATATAATTATCATATTGTATGATATATAAAGTTTATACTTGATAAAAATGAACTACGTCATCTCTTGCAAGAGCCAGAACAGGATCAATTACACGAGCATCTGCTGCTTGTATAACAACAAGTTGCCAAGATAGTTGTGGTAATGCTATAGGTGCCCCAGATAAAGGATGAGTTAACACAACACGCATTCGTGGTCTTATGCAAACTACCATTACCTACAAAGTTCAAATAGTATAATATATATACACATATATATAAAACAAATTCTTAAGTTTTCTTTAATAATAGATAAAGAACCTGTGATAATGTTGCCATTGCCACTAAAGTATAATTTTTCAAGGCATGTGATGGTAGATGATTTAATAACAAAGGTTCTAATGTACACACTTCACCCTTCGATCCACTAAATAAACACTTGCTATCACAGCCTCTTACCCCCATCACTCTTGTAAAATTTAATTCAAAAACAGATCCACCACTGTCACTACATAATGCTACCTTTGGTGAATCTGTGAACTATACAGTAATATATTAGTTTTTACTAAAAAACAAAATACTAACAATATTACATGTTAAATACTAAAATAGTACAAGCTGATCTCACTTTAACATGTAATACAGCTGTGTCAAGAGGATGAACATCAGTAAGTGTTCTTAATACTTTTCCATTAGAACTATCTATCATCAATATATGTCCTCTAGCAAAACCAGCTAGAATCCTGCTACCATCGTGATTAAAACATAATGCAGACACAGATCCTTGGTGTCTTGCTTCCTGATCACACCATCTTAATGTCTGTGAAGAATCAAAACCTAATACCAAACCATGACTAGTACCAACTACTAACATATTTCCTCCAGCGGCAACTGCACTTGCTAAACCAGCATTTACTTTTTCCTGCACAAATATCATATAATTGCAGAGAGTTTATCATAAAATGATTGTAAATACAGAATTATTTTAACGAAAATATTTTCCTTACACTAGCTGATACAATTTGCGACGATATTCCTTTTAATATGACATGCCTTAAAATAGCACCAGAAGATGTTGATTGTGTTTTATTAAATTTATTTAAAGAGTTTAATGATAAATGACTTCCAACACTAGTTGTTTCACTACTTCCTAATTTTTCACCTGGTGTTAAACCAAAATCATCATCTGTTCCAGATAATGATGCACAGTCAGGTTCTGTTAATATACTTTCTAAAGAAGGTAATTCTTCCACAGCTGGTATAGCATATTCTGTATTATCTAACTAAAATTATAAAATAGATTTGTAAACATCAATGATCTTAATAGAAGAATTTGATAATTTACCTAATAGTCTAATTAAATTTACTATACTTAAGTATAAGAAAAAAAAATGACAGAAGTAAGTATATAATAAATGAGAAACAATTAAAAAATGTTTTAATATTAATAAAATAAACTTTTATTGCGTTATTTTATCATTGTATTATATTTATTAACATAGTAAGAGAATAATTAGGCAGGTGAGTTATGAGAACATAACCTTAAAATTAAAATCTTTATATAGCTTGTAAATTTCGACATTTTTATCGTGCATACAATTAATTACCTCTTCAATATCTAAATTAATAACCTCAGTTGCGAGGTATTCTTGAGACCCAGCATCTGACCCCAACCCATTTTCAGCCATTTTTTATCCCACCTGTCATTCCACAGCTGATATACGTAAATATAGCGGCCTCTCACTAAACTATAAGAGATACACAATGGCAGAATTCACTCTATGCGCGTATTTGCAATACTCATATATATGTATATTATTATAATAAATAAAATTATTGCTAAATTATTAAATTTATATAGTAATAAATTATAGTACCAAATATTATTATTATGGAAATTAATATTAGTAAAGAACAATCACCTAAACGATTTAAAATAATTGTTAATATTCCTGAATTCAAAGGTTTATTGTTTTGATAATAATTAATTAAACAATAAGAAATTAATCGTAAT
>NIJG01000317.1:53191-69113 GCA_002201625.1 Euglossa dilemma | reverse complement strand
CGGAATTTCTGTTACTTTTGAATTGAAATTAAACGAACGTGTTATTTAATTGAAACAATTGCAGCTTATGTTTTCGTGGTAGATATAATTTCCGTTGGAGTTTTCAATTACGCGAGTGTATTCCTTATCGCATAAAAATCGTAAAGTGACTAATCATTTAATATAATTTAATGCTTCGTGTCAATATCCGCATTGTATCTTAAAATGGGTCGATACTTAACCTTTTCCTTGCTTTACTTACTTGCAAGAGAATATATTCCCAGCTATGACTAATTTAGCTCCTCCATACCGATGCATAAGTCGGTAGACACGTTTGTCGAGACTCATTACATAATCTAATATCGAATAAATCTGCAGAATGAAAAATATGTTTTGTGTTTTCTTTAATTCATCGTAGAAGTAGCACTGTAATTTTCAAGTTACATTACAAAAGGAAAGAAACTGCCTTCTTTCCTTAAAAGCAAAACTTTCTTACAGTAATTTCCACTTTTTAAATAACCAAAACACATATGTATATCTAAATAATACATGCAAATATATTATAATAGTATATGCAAATATTATTTTTAACGTATATGTAAAAAAGATTGAAATAACAGATATAGGAAACTCCATTTTAAGTAAATAACCTAAGTTAAAAATCCTCAAACCTATCGGAAATTTATTTTAGTTTTAAAGAATTATTTTAATTTTGAGAAAAACACGAAAAAATTATTCTTACATCACACGTCAATTTCTAACACTTTCTCGTTATATTTGAAATTTTACTTGCTTTATTAACACTAGATTTACGGGATCCGTGAATTTGATAAATGGGTTGCTTCAATTATACGATATTAACAGACTTAATTAACTTATATTAAGTCTGTTAATATTACGATTCGTTTCAAATTAAACCCATCGTTTGTTTTTTAACCCTAGATTTATAAACTATATTTTCAGTTACATTGTTCATCATGAAATGTATCAAAGAAGTGTAACAAAAAAAAAAATAAAATAAATAAATATGAGAACCTAGTAGAACCGAGATGCATCGTCCGATAATATCTGTATCTCTGCATTTCTAGAGTGCCACGAGGACGTTGTGAAAATAATTAAATTGTGTGCTCGATACGGATCAGTCTGTATTCCATTCGGAGGTGGAACGAGTGTAAGTGGCGCTGCCACTTGTCCGATGAACGAACAACGAACGATAATATTGCTGGACACCTCGCAAATGAATAGAATACTGTGGATAGACAGGGAAAACTTAATTGCCTGTTGCGAGGCTGGTATTATCGGTCAGGACCTTGAAAAGCAACTCCGACTGCAAGGTCTGACTTCTGGTCACGAACCTGATTCTTACGAATTTTCTAGGTACACGATATTCTATTAAAACAGAAAGTTCGTTTCTTCCACCGCAGAACGCACTTCTTCTTCGGTCAATTCATCTCATTATAGTACAAGCACTTGTAGTTTTACGACATTTCTAATGCTACTTTTTAACAATTATATCGTGCTCGTGTAAATTATACAAATTCTTTTAAAAGAAAGAAAAAGAATTATTTGAAAAGAACGTATATGAAAATGTATTGAAATATTTCAATTATTATTCGTATTTTTTGTACAGTGCTTTATATTGCAAATAATTTTTTCTTTTTCTTAACGAAACAGTAGTTACTCTCTTTTCAAGGTTTTTTATTTATTTATCTTCTATTACCTTCTATTGCATATCATATTTTCTTTATTTAAAAGATCATTTCAAATTGTTAAACAACGTCGAATAACGGTCTTTTTATTTTTATTTAACAATATTTACATTTAATTGTTACATCTAATAAAGAGTAGAAAGGTACTTGACAGATTTAGATCATGAAATGTCGTTGAACTAACGGGTGGTTGTATTTTAGTATAATTGCATTTAGAAGTAATTATTTTCTCTGTCATAAGATATCCGACGAGTATAGAATATCTTATTTTATTTTTTTTTTAAAAACGAAAAAATTGTTTCATAGCATATAGAAAGAATAGAATGCCTGACAACTTGAGTCTTTTATAAATAATCTTTCTTGAAATTTGAATAACGACAATTATTTCATTAAAATCGGCCTATTTTGCTTTTTTTTAACACTAGATTTACGGGACCCGTGAATTTGACGGATGGGTTGCTTCAATTATACGAAATTAACAGATTTAATTAACTTAAGTCTGTTAATATTGCGATTGTTTTCAAATTAAACCCATCGTTTGTTTTTTAAAGAAAATATATGGTTTTCTTTATCCTAAATCTAACGGGTGTCCGTAGAAATAGGTATACAAAAAAAAACCCATAAACCTAGTGTTAAAGAACGGAAAAATTGTTCCATAGCATATAAAAAGAATAGAATGCCTGTCTCTTATGAATAATGTTTGTTGAAATTTGAGTAACGACAATTATTTCATTAAAATCGTCCTGTACATAGATATATATGGTAAAATCTAAATGACATAATTATTTACATAGTACGATTGCAAAACTACTAGCCGCATGATCGATTGTATTTCTTGAAAGAACAGTCTAGGTGGATGGGTCGCGACGAGGGCGAGTGGCATGAAAAAGAATCGATATGGGAACATTGAAGACCTAGTTGTACGAGTGAGGATGGTCACCGGTAGAACAGACGATCCAGAAATAACGCTGGAAAGGGGTATATTGGTTCCAAGAGCTTCTTGTGGTCCTGACTTTGACCATATGATTCTTGGTAGCGAAGGAACCTTAGGTGTCGTTACGGAAGTGGTACTGAAAGTCAGGCCATTGCCAAAAGTAGTCAAATACGGTAGCATAGTTTTTCCAAATTTTCAAACCGGTGTCTCAGCGTTGCGTCAGGTAAATTTTCATTAATTTAATAGCGATACATTTCTCCAAATTTCCATTATTTTCTTGACATTCTCTATTACATCAATTTTACAAGTATACCCATGACATATTCAACGTTAATTTTTTATGCAATTTTTTAAATGATAAATATATTTTATTAACACTAGATTTACGGGACCCGTGAATTTGACGGATGGGTTGCTTCAATTATACGATATTAACAGATTTAATTAACTTATATTAAGTCTGTTAATACTGCGATTCTTTTCAAATTAAACACATCGTTTGTTTTTTAAAGAAAATATCTGGTTTTCTTTACCCTAAATCTGACGGGTGTCCGTAGAAATAGGTATACAAAAAAAAACCGTAAACCTAGTGTTAAAGTAAATTATTACTATTATCTTCCTTCTAAGTGATTCGAGTTAAAAAAAAAAAGAACGAGATATGAATTCAGTCTTGATTTAAATTCTCCACTTCTTTTTCATGTTTCGTTAAGATTAACACGAGGTTTCAGTTGCTAAAAGAAAATCGATGAAAATTAATATTGAAAAAATGTTATAACTTGATGTTTTTTATGAACAGGTAGCTAGAGAACGGTGTCAACCTGCTAGTATACGATTGATGGATAATGAACAATTCCAATTTGGCCAAATGTTACGACCAGAACCTAGCTGGAGTGGTTTAATTCTACAAGGATTAAAACAAGCTTACATTACTAGGATAAAACGTTTCAAATGGGACCAAATATGTGTTGCTACTTTATTGTTTGAAGGTAGCTCGGATGCCGAGGTGGCAGCACAGGAACGAAAAATTTATGATATTGCGAAGCAACACAACGGTGTTCCAGCAGGAGAAACAAATGGTGAACGAGGTTACGTTCTGACATTTGTTATAGCGTATATTCGAGATCTGGGTCTGGAATACTACGTTCTGTCCGAGTCTTTCGAGACATCCGTCTCTTGGAATCGTGCCTTGTCGTTGTGTAGAAATGTGAAATCTCGCGTGATCAGGGAGTGTTATTCACGTGGTATTGAACAATACTTTATTTCTTGTCGCGTCACACAGACTTACGACGCTGGCTGTTGTGTTTATTTCTACATGGCGTTCAATTACAAGAATCTCTCAGACCCGATAAAAACGTACGAGAGTATCGAGCACATCGCACGGGAAGAAATCCTTGCAAACGGTGGTTCTTTGTCTCACCATCATGGTGTAGGAAAATTACGTTCCTGTTTTTACTCGGATGCAGTAGGAAAAGTGGGAGCGTCTCTTTATCGAGCAGCCAAAGCACACTTAGATCCCCTTAATATATTCGCAGCCGGAAATTTAGATTCGCAATGTGTATCAAAACTATGAAGTGAACAATAATGAAGCATTGTGATAGTTTGGGACTTGTACTGGGTATCATTTTGTACAGGAAGATAGTTTCTCTTAAGAGAAATTCAATAGTGAATAAAAACAGAAGGGAAAAAAGACAATTGGCATTGCCATTTTTACCATTGATATGTTGTGATGATATAAAAAAATAGTGGTAAAGGAAGAGACTAGTATAATACAAATAAATGTGAATCATGGTGTCGTTTGGTACAAATACGGAATTGTAATTGTATCGACATTTTTATAAGTTATTATAAATAAACAAGACTCGCTTACTTATAGTACTTCATGGATATCATCCGCAACTTATCTATCTGAGTTTCTTTCTTTCTTTTTTTTTCTTTTTTTTTATTCTATAAGTGATTCGTATATCCTTTTATATATTCATCGAATATTCGTTATTTTCAGTCCATAAAGTTAATAGCGTCACCTTCTTATTATTCATGTATGCTCAACAAGTAATCAACTTTTAAATGTGTTAATGTATTGTTACATTATTATGTATTCAATGATATTGACATGTAAGACCACAAGCTCACTGGTTATCAGCCTTTAAAGTAGATAGAAACGAATCAAAATCATATTCATCATCGTATTGTTGTTGTTCCCATAATTCAGGGAGAATGTCTAGGACAGAACGACTAAAGCCTGGAACTCCAGTAATTTTGGATATGGCATCATCCTGTATTTCTGTTTTTTTTCCTTTACCATTGTCCAATGAAAACAAATCTAGTAACTAAAAAAAGTTGTTATAAATAAAATTTACTATTAACTGATGTTTTTCTGATAATTTTAGTATAGAATGTTTTAAATGAAGTTTTATAAACATGTCTTACTTTCGCTACTTGTATATATGTATATACAGTTATAACTGTTTAAAATTTCATTGTTATTACAATAAAATTCCATTGAGTTTAATATGAAGTGATATAAAAATTTATAAAAGAAAAATAATACTATAAAATAATATTGTAATACAATAACGTGTCAAGGAGCTCAAAATTTATTACAAAAGTTTTATTGTTAAAATAATTATAGCTATGTTGGTTAATATAATGATTTATGTATCCTACCTGATCAGTTGCCATTGTTTCCAGAGATGCGTTGTCCGTTGAAATCACAGTATTTGCAGTGAGGAGCTTGAATTTCTGCAATCCCATAATTTTTTCCTCTACTGTCGATCTTGTGATTAACCTGTATACATTCACTACTTTCTTCTGGCCAATACGATGTGCTCGGTCCATCGCTTGAAGGTCCTTCATGGGATTCCAGTCATGCTCCACAAATATAACAGTATCTGCACCAGTTAGATTTAATCCGAGACCACCGACTTGTGTTGTTAATAAAAGCACGTCTATCGATGGGTCAGCATTGAAACGTGCTACTACGGAATGTCTCTGTGTCGCTGGTATACTTCCATCGAGACGAAGATACGTAACAGTTGGTAGATACGTACGAAGAAGATCTTTTTCCACGATATCTAACATCGCTTTTAATTGACAAAAAATTAAAGCTCGATGTTGGCTTACTAATTGCTGCTGTTGCGCCGGTTGATTATCTGGTGTACTACCAAGAGACACAGAATTGCGAGTTTGTTGTTGTTGTGGTTGTCCTATACCACAATCTAACAATAACTGTTTTAAAGCAGGTAACTTAGCTCCATGTTCTATCTCAGCTAAAGTACTTTTTTGCTGTTTCAACATATTACATACCTAAAAAAATAAAGTAATTATCAATTTAAGATTAAATGTAAAAGATTGTAATAACTATTACATTGATACTAACTGTTGTGTATAATGGATGTCGCTGATTTAATACTAATTTAGGATGATTGCAAACATTACGTAAATATCGCAATGCTTCAAAGACATGACCACCATGTGGATCATTTCCAGTTGAAGTACACGATGTGGATAATAAAGTGGCAGAATGTCGGGTACGAAAATCTTCGTATAGCATACGTTGTAACGGTGATAAATCACAATAATAGTCTTGTGTAATTTTGGGTGGTAAGTCTTGAAGGACGTCTTCTTTATTTCGTCTAAGTAGAAACGGTAAAACCTGAACAATGCAAAATTAGAATTTATAGGTAATTTAAGTAATGAATATATTAAATTGTTAATAAAAATAAAAATAAAATGTTATACATATGTGAAGGAGAATTACTTGTCTATGAAGTGCTTCCATAGCTAAAGCTCCCGCTTCTTGTTCTTTTGGACCAGCTTTTGGCTCTCTACAAGCTAGGATAGGACGTGAGTACTTCGCCGCAAATTGTTTCTCAGTACCCAAGAAACCTGGCATTAAAAAGTCAAACAAAGACCATAATTCAAGTACATCGTTTTGTACTGGTGTTCCCGATAATATAAGTCTGTGATTTGCATGCAACCGTTTGGTTGCTTTTGCACTTTTTGTTTTTCCATTTTTGATAACATGACCTTCGTCAAGCACACAATAGTTCCATTGACGTGTTTCGAAGTAATCAATATCTTTACGCACTATATCATAACTTGCCACAACGAGCCTGTGATAAGTAACTCTTGGACGTAATTTTTCACGTTCGGGTGGTGTACCTGCATATTGTAACACGGAGAGATCTTTGGTTTCGAAAAACTTCTCTGCTTCATACACCCAATGACCAGTCAAAGTAGGTGGACACACTACCAGACTTGGTGGAGCATGAGAATTACGATGATGATCTAACGCTAGTATACAAAGAGTTTGTAATGTTTTACCGAGACCCATGTCATCACATAAAACGCCATGAAGTCGATAACGGTTTAAGAAATTTAACCAATTTAAACCCTGTCGTTGGTAAGAACGTAATTCTGCAGCTACTGGAATCAATAATTCAGTATCTGGAATACTACGTGGATTCAAAAGTTGTTCTAAAAACCGTCGTTCTTGTGCTTTCTTTTCCCTAAAATATTACAATGATTGATAATACATATATTTAATTAAGAAGTTATCAAATTTACATGAAATATAAACTTACACTAAATCTGGTGGATCCGCAATCGCACCGGGATCAAGAGGTAAAAGTTGTACAAGCGTTGCAAATGTGGCACTACAGGCTAGTCTTACAGCTTGATTCTGATCACTCATTCGTCCAAGCAAAGGAACCATAAAGAGTACAGCATATGGAACAATATTAACACCTAAACTTTCGACAAGACACGTCAATGCTTCAGCTGCACCTTGCCTTATCGAATCTACTTCACTTGGTGCTGTTACAGTTGTTGAATATAACTTTTCTCCACCGGTTGCTTCTAAAAGTGGTATTACACTGCGTGTAACGTGTATAATTATCTAGAATCAAAATTTGTATGATTTAATCATCAAATTGACATCACGAATCATATTAATTAAAGGTATTACCTTTTTTGTATCTAATGCAGCTAATACAGCAATACATCTCGATGCCATATGTCTAACAGCTTTATAAGGATGAGCCAATAATTTACATAAATATGAAATGCATTCTAAAACAGGAGGTAGTAAAGCTTTGTCAAGACTGGGAGCCATAACTTCTAAAACTTGTAAACCAAAAATTAATTGATTTACTTCTTCTTGAACATTCTCACGATCAATAATTTTGTCCTTCTCTCGTAATATGTTTGGCAATATTAATTCCCAAAGATGTGGTAAACGTGTAGGTAATTGTGCACCAAACAGAGTAGCTACAAAAATAGAGTATTTAAAATCTATATAATATACTTGCAAAGTAGGAATATTTATTGCAGACCTATAGCAGTAAGTGCCAAAGTAGCTCCGCGACGACGTGTTCTAGCCGCTTTAGCTTCAGGTTCTTCACAAGCAAGTAGTTCTTCTAAAGGAATTTCAGTTGTTGGTGGTCGGCCAGGTCCTCTTCCTCCGCCAAGTCCACTATTCGCTCCTCGATTATAAGCTACTCTCTCAGCGTGTTTTTGTCTGTTGCTTAAAGTAAGAATTCCATCAAATAGATCTTGATCTGTATTGCAATTTGCACGAGGTGTAAATTCAATATCCGAGCATAGGAATGTACATAAATTGGTCGATATCTATGATATAAAGTTGTGTTAAATTATTCAAAGAGAACATAACAATCGTTTATGCTAATCATTTTACTTTTCATGCTTACCTTTGCATTAGGAGAAGGTTTTCTATCTACACAAAGCTCAACTAGATATGACAAATGCTTTGCAGCCAACTTTTGTAGTTCTTCATTTTCTTCTCGTTTAATAGCTTCCATTAATGGTTTAACCAATGGATTAAGGGGTTCTGGGGACGGAGGAAGACAATGTAACATCGTTGCAGCACCAGCAAGTGCCGCCATTGACATAACATTGTATGAAAGTTGTTGAGCTGCTGTATCAGCAGCACCTACTTCCAATGCTTTTCGCCTTTCTTCTAAACTTTCGATCAACTTTTGTTTCAATTTAATCATACCGGGACTACCACCAACACTTCCACTTGGACCTCCAGAGCTTACTGCATTGCCCATGGCACAAAGTTCTAAAATTGGTTTCCCAGCAAGATTTGCTATTTGATCAAGTGTCATCACTCCTGATGCACCTATTTCGATAGGAACAGGCAATTTATAATGTTTGAGAGTGGCAATATAATCACGACTGTCATGTAATAGGCGAGTAAAAGATGCAGCGATTTCATCATAGTATACGCACTCGTTCAAACACTCCAAGAGTCTCTTCCTTTTAAGCAAACATATTATTATTATATTGTATTAAACAAATGTAAGATAGGAAGATTTATTTTTATACCTGAGTATATCTGGTATTGTAGGTGGTTTCATATTATTTACAGTCGCCCAATGAGACATTGTCAAACCTGCGACGGTGCGTTGTAATGCTGAACGTGAATTAAGATGTGCTAGTAATACTTTAGCGTAACAAAGTGAAGGACTAGGTATATCTGGTGTATAAGTAACACCTGGTGCTGGTTGTACTACATAATATGATAACAATCCTAGCATTCGTGCAGCTCTACAACGAGCTTGTACTACGTTTGATTTCCGTATATTTTGAGCTACAGTTTCAATTCCACCAATATAAACTTTCAGTTCGGATAGAGATTTTACATTTCCGGTGACGATATTATTTCCTCCGCTATTACTAGCATCTGATTGTCCTTCGCAAGTACCAATAATTTGATTACCTTTAGCTCCTTTATTAGTAGTGCTTATTATCATTAATAAGTTCGGATTAAATGGCACGTGTTCTGGTTGCATAGCAAGACAGAGCCATGTGCTGACAAGAGGACACGCTGCATGTAATAGAAGTTCGAGATCGCTCTGTACGACTAGATTTTCCCAAACACGTTCAGCTACATCTTGTATGGCAATTACATGTTCTATTAATACGCGTTGAAAAACATGACGAAGAGCTTCTTGCAATACAAGTCCACCTCCTTCGCCCCATCGTTCTTTCTTATTCTCATTTTGAGCACCGTCATCTCCAGTTAATGTTTGTAACGTTTGTAAAGTAGCTTTACGTACACTCGAACTAGAATGACTAAGAAATGGCCATAATCGTGGTAAAACCTAGAAACAAGTATAATTAAGATAAGGATTAAGTATTACAAGAGGTAGCAATTATATTAATTTAATTTTTACCTGCGACAATGGCTGAGGTGTAAGACAAGCGCGCGCTGAAGGTAGTGAAAGTATAGCAGCAAGTAATCCCATAAAACTATTACATGCTGCTGCTAAATCATCTTGTTCACGTAAAAGTTCCCAAAGACGAATTACAATTGCTTCTAATTCTGATGGTTCTAATAAACGTGGTAGAGCAGATGCTACTGGTATGAGTGCGCTTGCTGCAGCAGCACCTACATCATCGACCGGATCGGAAAGACCTTGCATAGTGGCTGGAAATACTCTCGGTAGTATGTCATCTAATAGATCATCTCGTACAGCAAGTAAATACTTAAGTGCAAGTAGTGCACCATGTCTTGCTTCCCATTCATCATGTTCTAAAAGCTTTAACATAACTGAAAGTATTCCTATAATACCCTTATTTTTATTTTCGTTATCAGTTTGTTTTGGCACTAGTAATAAAAGAGAACCTAGTGCTTGAGCACATGTCTCTCGTACAGGTGCAACTACTTGATCAGAAACAAAATCTCCAAATCTATCTAATCCTAAGACACATAATAATCGCAGAGCAGCATCGATAAGCCACTGATAATGACTTTCTGCCATTTCCTCTGCAGTTTGATCCCTTGATTTACCTGCACCTATATTACATTTCCATTAATATTGAATTGGTCTATGTTTGTATTACAATTTACCATTGTTGATATTTTTCATACCTTTCCCATGAAGTTTTACGAGTTCTCGCAAAGCGGTCGCTGCTCCGTGCCGTATTTCCCACTTTTGACTAAATAAATCTTGACAAAGGCTTTCTGCAAATGACTCTAAAGGCCAATCTATTAGAGAATCTGGCCAGCAACCAGTACTATCTGGTACTCCATTGGTTGATTCAGTCTGTGTACTGTAATTAACACCGATTTCTGACGAAATCACTTCCTCTAATTTTATTTTTTTATTTAACGATTCCCCTGTACTATTAGTGGGAGATTGAGCATTTGAATTATTATGATAATCTTCGTTGTTACGATGGTCATCCGGTTCTCGTGAGCGTTGTTTTGAAACTGACTGTCGTGCCTATTAAATAAGTAATAAATAAGAATATATATTACCTTAGTATATTAAAGCATTATTTTGGTATTAATAAAAACATTTTATTGACAATTATAAATTACCTTACGTCTAGCCCTGTTCATTTCTCGTCTACTAAGACCACCAGGTTGTTTTAGCGTTTCACTCACAGATACTTTAGTCTGTGTATTTGAGGTAGGTGGTAATACTATTGGAGTAAGATCTTCAGCAGTAAACAATTCTGATGTATCAACTCCCATTAATCGAGGATGAAGGCCTAATTTAGCAGCAATTTTTTCCTCTTGATTAGGAAGTGGTATTTGTTCTCCATCAGCATTAATTAAGTCGTATTCACTACCTTCTGATCCAGTAAGATATGAACTACGTGCCAAAACCTTTTCCATATCAAAGTCTTCCAAATTTAATTTATTATTTGGCCTTTTTGTTTCTTTATCTTCTATTAGTTAAACCGTTTAATATTAATAATAAAATATAATAAATTCAAATAGGATAAAAATATAATCAGTGCTTACCAGTACGTATTTCTTTTTTAATAGGTTGTGGATCCCAAGCAGGAACTTGAGCAAGTATAGCCTGTACAGCTTGTGCAGCTGAAACTCTGGTGTCCCATTGTGGAGATTTTAAAAGAGTAGAAACTCGTGCTAATAAATGGTGTAAATCATGGGGATGTAATCTCTGTGCTTCTCCTAATTGTTGTGCTGCAGCTCTTTTAGTTACTGCATTTGTTCCTGTCTCCAATAATATAAATAGCCTGTCCAACCTGGTAGAAAATTTTACATTACGATATATGTAAACGTGTAACTAAATTAACTATATTCTTCATAAATTTACTGATACTTTTATGTATTATGAGATTTAAAATAACATAGTATGTTTAACGCATATGTGATAATTTAAATAAGATTATAAATACAAAATTTAATAATATTAGTTAAATAAAGATTTATTATTTGTTAAAGATATCTTTAAAAAGTATGTATAATATATATATAAATCTTAATAATATTTTATTACAATTATGTCAATATTTATTAATATCATAACTAAATATTTTATTTTTGTATGATTGTGATGTGAAAATGTGAGAATAAATATGTGTATTATTTTACACATTATACTTGAATTAAATGATTGTGCTTTACCTTGATGTCATGTTTGTAAGTGATGTTGATCAATAAACAGCTGTGAATGCCTAAAATCAAAATAAGAGAATATATATATATGTGTATACTTATCTGTATGTGTGTATATGTTATGTATGTGCATATACATGTGTGTGTGAATATATATTTACATATAATCACATATAAACATATATATATAATTTCTACAAACACATGAGGCTTTGTCATTTATATAATATAAATATAATATAATATATATATACATACATATATACATAATAAATGTAAATATTTTTTGAAAAATGTCAAAAATACATTTCAAAAATATTAACAAGTTTATTGTTAAATATGTATCAATTATTACATATGAAAAAAGTTTAATGGAAAATACATAGAATGCTCCAGCTGTGCACAATAAAATGAAGTACAGGAAATACTAAAACAAACTGAATATTGTTTATTATTGCTTTGATAAATGAAGTAAGAAAATGATCCATGTAAGAAAAATCGATTGTCAAGTTTAAGGATAAAAATTTCTTTTAGTTTGACGAGAGGTGAAGATGATAAATGACATCTGCGAGAATGTTTTTTTAATTAATATACAAGTTCGAAGATTTGGACAATATAAACATTGGGAAAAACAGTGCAAGTTTTAATTAAGAAAATTAAAAGGAACATAATATTTTCGAAGATATCATAAGGAAATACAATATGGATATATAAATAAATAGTAATCAACGAACACTTGAACATACCTGATTTTAAATTACACTTTATTTTACTGCCACACTTCAGCTAACCCGCATAGCCGTTTCCCACTGTATTGATTCCCCGAAAATCACATTACGCTGTATATTTCGAAAAAGTCGACAGATAGACAGACTACTTGTCAAATTTTTCGGAGAGAAACGCATGTTACAAGCATCAAATTTATACTGACAGCCATATTGCAGAGGAACCTGAGTTTTGTCCCCCAATTTTGCTCTCATTGGCGGGCTATACGCATCTCATAGATCGATGGACCAATCAACAATTTCTTCGTTCAGTGATCACATTAACTTGTGCACGCTTATGGGTAAACGAAGTTATGCTGCGTACACATACTTGCTAAGTGCATTGTTCTTTACGAAATTATCGTGCAATCTGTACTTTAGTAGCATCCACTATATACGTGGTACTTATTATTAACCGATTTATCATTAATTCTAATTTAATTCTATTTTTTTAAATTATTATACGATATTTGGATAATTTTGGATAATTCAATCTCTTGATAATTTCTTTCGTATTACCATTTTCGCGTAATATTTTCACTTTTCGAAATATTTAGAGTATATTTATATTTTCTTTAAGCAATGGTATTTTATTAATATAATGCATTCGATATTATATTTTTAAGTGCCTAATGTATAACTTTAAAATATCTTTTCACATAGTTGTTCAATTGAAAATTATTCAAATATATATATTAATTCTGTTGTTAAGCGTCAGTTGCAAACTATATAAAGATATATATAGTTTTCAATTTCGCGCCATTATAACGTTCGTGTAACTAAACTTGGGCTCTTTTAAATTACGACATAATAATTTAAAAAGTGAGCTTTTATTATATTTGAACCGTAGTGATTCAAGTAAGAATATACTTCCCATAATAATTTAAGGTATACATTTATTATTTTTTCCTTAGTTATTTTCTAAATAGTGTTTAATATATATCTTCCAAAATATTTTGAATCATTAATACGTTTTAAAGTATATATTTTGAAATAGTAATAATTAATTCATTTATTACTAATGTATACTATATTCGTTTTAAATGTTAAAAGTTTATTTATAAAATAGAAAAATTTCATATGTATACTTTAAAATCATAAAATATAAACAATGTCAATGATACATTCTAATTATTTAGAATCACAGGTTATAAGTAAATAATTATTTTTAGGCTATTTATATGGTCAAATTCTATTGGGAATATTATCATAATGTATTTTTTAAGGTATTTCTTAAATAATTTCGTATTACATATAATTAAATTTTTAAGCAATATTTATTTTGAGTACTTATACATATCTTCAAAATTGTTAACATTATTTTCTTTACTAATACATTACGATAGAATCATTTTATTGAATATATTTTAATAGACAGCACTTTAATGATATTTATAATGTCTATGTCCCCCTGAAAATGAAAATGTGCAATATGTATTCATCATTTTTTAACTGGAAATTAATTTTTAAATTATATATGATCTTACTAATGCGCCGGTAATTGATAACATATCCCACAATGCAACCGATTGCAAAAAGTTGATACAACGGTGCTGTTCCTGCTCTTCTAGCACTTGTATATTTTCGATGCCAATGCCAGATGTCTATAATTTAAGGTAATTAGTATTAAGGTAATTACTTATTGTAAAGAAAAAAAAATTGTTAATTTTATTTTACATAAAATTATAGCTTGATATAGAGCAAATTTTCAATTTCTTTCAAATATATTGAAACATATAAAAATTATTTCAATTCATTAAACATTATTTTTTACGTATACTACTAATAGGATACAAGTTGAAGTAAAGATATTATGTAATTTTTGAATTATGATAGTTATTATATTTGATAAAATATATACTTCTGGATAATACGCCCATGGTTTCTCTAATTCCTATTTTGCGTCGATTGAACCAATCTGGTATTTCAATAAGTTTCACTTGGCCAAATGGTGTATCAGCTGTGAAAATTGAGAATTCTTATTACAATTAACTTATTTCCAGTTACATAAAAATTAGGTTGCTCGGTAACTTACTTTTCCCATAATTAACACTAGGATGATATGGTCCGTGTTTCGCGGGATCATATCCTTCAGGATACCGACCCCATTTTGTTATATTGAAAATATACGGAAGATTATCAAATTTGGATTGCAATTTGTTCGACATCTTTAAAGAGGTGAACTGTAACGCCTTACTTAAGACGTTCCAGAGAAAATGTTCTGTATAGGTTATCTGCAAATCAGAAGATACAACCATCTAAAAACAAATTTTCCTGCTAGTGAAATTTTTATTAGCCACTATAATATTGGTAACAATCGTTATTTTATTGATAAACAAGTATTCATTCATGGAATAAATAGTGATAATAACAAAGGAGAAACAAAATTACATAGAAACGTTTTATATACGATTTTAATTCGTTATTGGAAACATTTTGAAAAGTGTATAGAATAAAAGAAAACGATTTTAGACTGTTATGAGATCCTTAACGTAAACAAAATGTTACTAGATGAAAGAAATAAAAACAATACGTATTTTTAAGTGAAATTATACAGTTTTGTTCTTTATTCGTTGTTAAATGTTAAGTTGTTTACAAAATTAGGATTATTTGAGAATTTGTTAGAGCAAAAAGTGTGTGAGGTTTGCATTGATTTGTAAATAGTATTAATTGATGACTTTTGATCGCTCGATTCACATTTTCAACCTCTTTCAATAAAATATCTGTTTTCAAAGTCAAATTGATAAACGATTTCGAGATCCAGCTAGAAATTAGCCGAAAAGTCACAATCATTACCGATTACATTAATAATTACTTTTCTACTGTAGCAATCAATATTTAAAAAACTTTTTTATATTAATTGTGAAAACAATTGTATATGATCAGTGTTTTATAGTATGGAATACGAATAATATATATTAGGGAATAGGTATTAAATACACATTATTCAAGGCAATAATTATTTACTTGCAAACTTAAGATTCGTGAATCCTCTTACTGAAATAAACGAACAAATAAATAGTGTGTACAGAAATGATCTTTTATTCGAACTTGTTAAACTCTATGATCTGCTGATTAATTTCAAAGCTTAATATTAAATTTAGATATTAAATTGGCCAAAAAGTAACGTCGTTAT
>NIJG01000317.1:26353-37090 GCA_002201625.1 Euglossa dilemma | reverse complement strand
TTTAATTTAATTTCATTTCATTTAATTTTAATATTAATTATCATAGAATAATTCGAAACAGTGAAAACGTTAGAATTTTAATTTTAAACCTCGTTGAGTTTATCTGAAAAATAGTAAATTAGGATGACCAAAATTCGTATTATCGAAGAATATAATACAAATTTATTTCTTAAACGGTTACCTGATAGATTCTTGTTTACTGACAATATATTTTCCCGTTTATGAAGGTTAATAAGCTTAAGGCAAATAATATAAATTATTTCTGATTGCGAGGAGAACTAAAGGTTTATAGTGACAATAACTTTGAACCATGAAACGGTTTCTTTGTCACGCAGCAGGCATTTTCATATATCGTCGTGATAATTGAAATTTTCTGCATTTGCAACACCCTGTAGATGCGGCTTGAACGCAAGAGGGAACGATAAATTGTCCATTCACAAACAAACTTTCAAGGTATTTGCAATACCGCTCTGTATAAACGAAGGTTACTACGGGTACTCATTTATGAACGACAGCATGACTGATTTTAATACTACCGAATATCTGTTTTATCGTATCATGATCAATTACACGCGTACTCGTGAATATTAACATCGTGCGTTCATTAAAGATTCTACTACACCGATTTAATTAAATCCGCGTAATACGTTCGCCTTGTAAATCATTAAACACATTGGACAGAATTCTCATTTAGTCACTTGTAAAAGTAGATTGATTTTGACAGTACTTTACGTTCTTTTTATTAACCGTGTACACATAGTTTATATTAAAATTAGCATTCGTGAATTAATAATTAAAATTTGTTTATAACGAAAACTGTAAGGTAAAAGAGTCACAAAGGTGTTTCTTTTATTTGACACGAGAAAATAAATTATTATTAGTATTATTCTAACATATAGATACAATTAATTTTCTGTTTTAATTAAAAATACAAAACGTCTAAAATCAGTCATTTTGAATTGTTTGGTAGTTTTAATATTACCTGCATTTTTTAGCAGTTACTATGATGATATTGGCAATAGGAAAATTTTTATTTGCTTTCATTTATCAATAAATTTTTTATAAATTGTATTGTTTTAATTTCTCAACAAATTGTTGATAAATTCTATTTGCTTTCATTTATCAATAAATTTTTTATAAATTGTATTGTTTTAATTTCTCAACAAATTGTTGATAAATTCTATTTGCTTTCATTTCTCAACAAATTGTTGACAAATTCTATTGCTTTCATTTATTACCAAATTGTTGATAAATTCTATTGTTTTCATTTATCAACAAATTATTGATCAATTCTATTATTTTCATTTATCAACAAATTATTGATCAATTCTATTATTNGGTTAAATAGGATGGACCAGAGAAGAATGTTTTAATTACGCGATTGAGAATTTCGTAGGTGAACAGTCGATCCGTACCGATGATCTTTACGATCGATTCATGGATTTATAAGCATCGGTCGAGCAATGGAAACAAATCTTAAGCGTGCAGATATCTTAATTTAAGAAGTGGGTTAAATAGGATGGACCAGAGAAGAATGTTTTAATTACGCGATTGAGAATTTCGTAGGTGAACAGTCGATCCGTACCGATGATCTTTACGATCGATTCATGGATCTAGAAGCATCGGTCGAGCAATGGAAACAAATCTTAAGCGTGCAGATATCTTAATTTAAGAAGTGGGTTAAATAGGATGAATCAGAGAAGAATGTTTTAATTACGAGATTGACAATTTCGTGAGTGGACAGTTGATTCGTGTTAATGGATTCTTAAATTCGACTGATGGATGATCAAGCATCGGTCGAGCGATGGAAACAAACCTTAAGCGTGCAAATACCCTAATCTAAGAAGAAGTGGATTAACCAGGGAGAATCAGAGAAAAATATTTTCGTTAAGTGAATGAGAATTTCGTGGATGAAAAATTGATCCGTGTCGTCGGATTTTTACGTTCAATTCATGAATATACAAGCTTCGGTCGA
This sequence comes from Euglossa dilemma, assembly GCA_002201625.1. Taxonomy (NCBI): domain Eukaryota; kingdom Metazoa; phylum Arthropoda; class Insecta; order Hymenoptera; family Apidae; genus Euglossa; species Euglossa dilemma. The sequence continues at coordinate 35,115 of NIJG01000317.1, read as the reverse complement.
GCAATGGAAACAAACCTTAAGCGTGCAAATACCCAAATCTAAGAAGCGGATTAAATAGAGTGGACTAAATAGAATATTTTCATTAAAGGAATGAGAATTTCGTGGATGAAAAGTTGATTTGTGTGGATGGATTTTTACGTTCGATTCATGGATCCACAAGCATCAATCGATCAATGGAAACAAACCTTAAGCGTGCAAATACCCAAACCTAAGAATCGGATTAAACAGAGTACACCAACTAGAATGTTTTAATTACGCGATTAAGAATTTCGTGGATGGATTTTTACGTTCGATTCATGAATCTACAGGTATCAATCGAGCAATGAAAACAAACCTTAAGCGTGCAAATACCCTCATCTAAAAATCGGATTAAACAGAGTACACCAAATAGAACGTTTTAATTACCCAATTGAGAATTTCGTGCGTTCGATTCATGAATCTACAAGCATCAATCGATCAATGGAAACAAACCTTAAGCGTGCAAATAGCCAAACCTAAGAATCGGATTAAACAGAGTACACCAACTAGAATGTTTTAATTACGCGATTAAGAATTTCGTGGATGGATTTTTACGTTCGATTCATGAATCTACAGGTATCAATCGAGCAATGAAAACAAACCTTAAGCGTGCAAATACCCTCATCTAAAAATCGGATTAAACAGAGTACACCAAATAGAACGTTTTAATTACCCAATTGAGAATTTCGTGCGTTCGATTCATGAATCTACAAGCATCAATCGATCAATGGAAACAAACCTTAAGCGTGCAAATAGCCAAACCTAAGAATCGGATTAAACAGAGTACACCAACTAGAACATTTTAATTACGTGATTGAGAATTTTGTAGGTGGACAGTCGATCCGTGTGAATGGATTTTTTAATTCGACTGACGGATGATCGAACATCGGTCGATCAATAGAAACAAACCTTAAGCGTGCAAATACCCAAACCTAAGAATCAAATTAAACAGAATACACCAACTAGAACGTTTTAATTACGCGATTGAAAATTTCGTAGGTGGATAGTCGATCCGTGTCGTCGTATTTTTACGTTCGATTCATGGATGTTCGGGCATCGGTCCGGAATGAGAGCAATAAAAGTGAATTATTTTCTTGCTGCGTGGGCGGTGCTTGCGTTACATACAGGCACGCGCGTATTCGCACACGTTGTTGGCCTCGCATGCGTGCGATACACGTCTGGATCCGTACATACTGTAGACTATGCACACGATATTTTTAGTCGACGTGACCGCCATGATGAGAGGATTTCTCGAGTAGAGGCGGCCCCCATAACATGCGTGTCACGCGCCTTTATGCACCGTAACGTTCCTGTAACGTATCGGATGTGCTTTTCGAAAGCCATCGCTTTTATCTGGGCCACGTTTATTATCGACCCAACAGTGGACGAGGGTCCACGCTTTTTCGTCTGTTTCCCTATGCACCCTGGCTTGGAAAACCGATGGAAACGTCCCGGATACCTGCGTTTCGAGACACAATGAAATTTTCGAGAACCACTAGTGACCCTTATGGAGTTTCGAGGAATCCCGTTGGTTCGCGAACGTTCTGAATACAGGTGGAGAGGATCCCTAAGGATTCTCTGGGAATTTGAAGGAATTTCATTGACCTGGCTTGCATCTTAAATTCTTTTAACACTAGGTTTACGCGAACCGTCAATTTGACGGATGGGTTGCTTTAATTATACAGTATTAATAGATTTAATCAACTTATATTAAGTTTGTTAACCCTTTGCATTCGAGAAGTGACCATCAGTCACTATTTAATAAATTTGGAAACCGATATTAACTGATATATTAAATTTAAGATAATGTAATAGTGTGCCATGCATTGGAATTAAATAATTAGATGCGTTAATCATGATACGATTTTCTACTTACTTTTATAAAAAATATCATCGGCTTTGTGATAGGAAATCTTTAAATTCCTATTCTTCTGTTGCGAAAAAATCGTCTAGTGCAAAGGATTAATGTTGTAATTGTGTTTAAATTAAACTTAGGGTCTTATTTTTTAAGAAAATACGTAGTTTTCTTTACTCGCAAATCTGACCGATAAGTACCTCCAATTATACAATATTAATAGACTTAATCAATTTATATTAAGTTTGTTAATATCGTAATTGTGTTTAAATTAAACTCAGGGTCTTATTTTTTAAGAAAACACGTAGTTTTCTTTACCCGTAAATTTGACGAGTGAGTATCTCCAATTATGCAATATTAACAGATTTAATCAACTTATGTTAAGTTTGTTAACCCTTTGCATTCGAGAAGTGACCATCAGTCACCATTTAATAAAATTTGGAAACCGATATTAACTGATATACTAAATTTGAGATAATGTAATAGTGTGCGATGCATTGGAATTAAATAATTCCATGCGTTAATCATTATACGATTTTCTATTTACTTTTCTAAAAAATATTATCGGCTTTGTGCTAGAAAATCTTTAAATTCCTATTCTTCTGTTTCGAAAAAATCGTCGACTGCAAAGGATTAATATCGTAATTGTATTTAAATTAAACTCATGGTCTTATTTTTTAAGAAAATACGTAGTTTTCTTTGACGCGTCTAAATAAAGATAGTTATTTAAAAACATCCGTAAATCTAGCGTTAATCGAACTCTAACCCTATCGTGATATTTATGATTAAATAACAAAAGAATAACGACAAATACAAAAATAATTAAAAATTAATTTCACAATTTTTTTTTACCATTTACAAGTACTTGATTTTTTGACAAATATTTCTTCTCTTATATTATCTTTTTTCCGAGATTCGAATGGTAGATTTAGCGTGAAGAAATTATCGAAAAATGTCACGTGCAATTTTCTTTGATAATTTATGACATTCTTTTCAAGGCAAATGTTGCAATTGCATGACATACGTGGTATTTAAAATAACAGAGATATCAGTAAAATTGTTTGCTGTGTACTTTAGTCTATTTGAAATTCATGTAAACATATTGTAAGCATATTTTGCAAACATCAAGGTTAAAAAACAAAGTTTGTCTAGGTAGGATAAACAATTTAAAATTCACCAGCATGGTAATATCGTTCATGTAGCCTCGGAATATCAAGATCACGAAGCAAATTTGGTATAAGTAGTTCGTGTTGAACATCTCGAACGACCTTAAACGATCCATGATTCACGATGCGTTCATTTAAATATGTATCAATGTTACAGCGAACACGTAATATCTTGGCGCTTAAATTATTCAATATCGTCCGATCAGCGTTTACGATTTTATTTTTAACGCGTGTTCAACATGCTAAACGGAAAAATGTGAAAATATGCGATAATTTGGAACGAGAAGCATCCGCAGACATTTTTTCATGACCTCGCGTGCGTTGGATAATGCATTACGTAAACCATTTCGTTCTTAATACTCTGGCATGATAGTGTGGCTTGAATGTAATGAGTAGTGTCACTAAGCTGGCATTCGACGGCTTGGAACATCGATCGTAACTGCTCACGACAAATTGAATTTGTAACCACGTTCGGCGAATTTTTTCTACCGCCAAAGAATGTTAATCCATTTATAATCCGAACAATATTGCTTCATAAATATTTCAGCAATCGCAACAGATGCATGAATCATCCTAATGAGATACAAAATATTTTATTGCTCGTAGTGTATGTGGAATTATTAAATACTAATCTCTTTTTTCATACGTCACTGATGCCACACCAATAATCGGCAATGTATTTCATTCGTTTAATTTTATTTTTATTAATAATGGCAGAAAAGTGACTGAAATTAAGAAAAAAGATAAATTACTAATCTCTTTTTTCATAGTAATTTTTTTTTCATATGTCATTAACGCCACTGCAATAATCGGCAATGTATTTTATTCGTCTAATTCTATCTTTATTAATAATGGCAGAGAAGTGACTGAAATTAAAAAGAAAAATAAATTATTAATCTCTTTTTTGATATTAATCTTTTTTTTCATACTCCACAGTAATAATCGGTAATGTATTTCATTCTATTTTTATTAATAATGGCAGAAAAGTGATTGAAATTAAAAAAAAAAATAAATTACTAATCTCTCTTTTCATATTAATCCCTTTTTTCATACTCCACTGCAATAATCCGCAATGTATTTCATTCGTTTAATTCTATCTTCATTAGTAATGGTAGAAAAGTGACTGAAATTAAGAAGAAAAATAAATTACTGATCCCTTTTTTCATAGTAATATTTTTTTTCCATACTCCACTGTAATAATCGGTAATGTATTTTATTCGTCTAATTTTATCTATTAATAATGGCAGAAAAATGACTGAAATTAAGAAGAAAAATAAATTACTAATCCCTTTTTTCATACTCCACTGCAATAATCGGCAATGTATTTAATTCGTTTAATTCTATTTTTATTAATAATGGCAGAAAAGTGACTAAAATTAAGAAGAAAAATAAATTACTAATCACTTCTTTTATATTAATCTTTTTTTTTCATACTCCACTGTAATAATCGGTAATGTATTTTATTCGTCTAATTCTATCTTTATTAATAATGGTAGAAAAGTGACAAAAATTAAGAAGAAAAATAAATTCACTCATAAATAATAATTTCTTCGTTTCCTAAACAAAATTTATGCTTCCGTTAAACTTCTTCGCTCGAAACTGCGTTAAAATCGATACTCAATCGAACGAGAAAATCTGTGGAATGCAAGGGGTCAATATCTTTCCTAAGAAACAAACGAAATTCGATACGGGGTATACACACGCATATCGCAACGTAAGCAGAAATTCGATTTTTCCGACAGGCGGATAAAACTGAATTTCATCGCAGCCACGTGTACGCCGCCTTAATCTGCTTATGATGAGAAGCTAACTGAAAATCTCTTAAATTGTGCTTAAGCGAATCTCGCAGATGACTGTAACAGCTGCACGAGGAACGTGTTAAAGCGATCGTAAATTGCAAAATAGTTTAAAGAAATTACGCTTCACGATACGTCAGAGAACGTTTCTCTATTAATATTCGAAATCATTAAACGAGCGAATACATCTTCCATTATGATCCTTGATTTTTTCCCGAACGCAGAAAGACCGCATCCCGTTGTACAACGCATTGTATTCTTTCCGTATATTGTCATAGAATCTCGTTCATTGCTCGCAAAGGTTCAAAGAAAGCTATACACAGAGTTATAAACACACAGGGAAAGATTCCACGAATTATCTATACCGTTCATCGTAACCGTCACTGGGATTTTCACGAAAGCAACCTATTATTCGCGTTATCCTATTTTCCAGGAAACGAGGCACGCCGAACGGAAGCATTCGTGGTAATGTAAACACAGAGGAACGTCGAGGATCCGCAGAAACGTGGATATTACCCCCACCACCATGGCCGATACACAACCGACCGAGTCGGAAGGTCGAAAATGTCGTTTGCTTCTCGTCGCGGTCGTGTGTCTACTCTCAGCCACCAAACTATACTAATCTTGTATTATATTAACTTTTATACCAGTTTACACTTGCATCCGAAGAACATAAACTTCTAAGAAACTTTTCACCAATCAATACTGTGCTTCTATTAATTGGAGATAACGAAATGTAATATAATATAATATAATATAAATTATAAAGTCTTTAAAGTTCGGTCAACGATAATTAATTCCGATCAGCATGATGTATATGTAAAAAAATAAAGAGTTAATACTAGGTTTATGGGACCCGTGAATTCTAGGGTGGGTTGCTCCAATTATGCAATATTAATCCTTTGCATTCGACGATTTAGAAAAATTGTAATTCGATATTTTTCAAACGGTAAATAATAAACCTACACGTAGACGTATAGTAAATTAAAACGAAGAATTATTTTACCTCGACATTCCGCGCAGTGTTGACTAATTTTAAATTTCATATATCTATGTATAAATTTAATACCACTGTAAAGGGTTAACACTAAGTTTATGGGACCCGTGAATTTAATGGATGGGTTGCTCCAATTATGCAATATTAATCCTTCGCACTCGACGATTAAGAAAAATTGTAATTCGATATTTTTCAAACGGTAAATAATAAATCCAGACGTAGAATTATTTTACCACGACATTCCGCGTAGCGTTGACTAATTTTAAATTTCATATATCTACGTATAAATTTAATACCACCGTAAAGGGTTAACAGTAAGTTTATGGGACCCGTGAATTCGATGGGTGGGTTGCTCCAATTATACAATATTAATCCTTTGCACTCGACGATTCAGAAAAATTGTAATTTGATATTTTTCAAACGGTAAATAATAAAGCTAGATGTAGACGAATAGTAAATTAAAACGTAGAATTATTTTACCACGATATTCCGCGCAGCGTTGACTAATTTTAAATTTCACATATTAATTAACATTAATCGTTAAAATTTGATTAAACTAAACTAAGACACGCCTTTCGAGTACAAAGGGTTAATCATTTTAATCAACTCATATTAAATTAATTAATATTCAAATTATTTTTAACCCTTTGCACTCGAATGGCGACTGTCAGTCTTTTGAAGACTCATATTAATTAATTCTACGCGTTAATTATTATACGATTCTCTATTTACCATTCAAAAAGATACTACCAGTTTTATACCAGAAAACTACTCTTTTGTAGCTAAAAAATCGCCGAGTGCAAAGGGTTAAATTAAACTCGTGTCTTCCTCTAACAAAATACGTGGTTTTCTTTACCTGTAACTCTGACGGGTCTCCATAAATATACGTACACAAAAACCGTCCGTAAACTTAGCGTTAAAGCCGAGCGAGGATTGTAAACACAGAGAGAGAGAGAGAGAACTAAAGCCGCGAGGACAGTTTCCTTCGGGCTTTTCGTAGGTACACACGTGAAATTGTGGTAGAGAGAGAATCAGTTGGTTTCGTGCGATGAGGGCGCGTGCGTGCCGTCTCTGCGTTCCCTGTCCCTTTCTCTCTACCCTCTTTCGCATCTTACCCCAACGTGCGATCCTAGCACGCTGCGTGCGCCGTGTGACAGTGATTCGAGTTTCTCCTGCCGGTATAACGTGTTCAAAAGGACTCACCACGTTGGATACGTGACGCCAGGCCTCGAAGTTCGTGCACATAATACCCCAGTGAAGAAGTAGATAGATGACGAGCAGCATAGTCGAGAAAAGGAGCACTGTGACCACTTTATAGTGGTACATGAAACCGGGTAGTCGTCGAACGTTCATGGTCCTGCGGATCGCTTCTCTCTTCGGTGAGTCGATAATTATACAGTTACGAGAAACTACTCCTCACGATTATTATTCTTCTTGTCCCATCGGGATGTCTCTTTCTCACCAGCTGGCTCGTCGACGACGTCCACGACGTCGCATCGCGGTGTCGTGCCGTCCTTAACCTATACACGATCTGCCCATTGGCCGATTTCGGATTTTTTCCGAGCCTCGTCTCGACAACGCGATCGTCGGCCGACCGGTGCCGTACGCTTGTGGCAATGCGGCATAATCTGCGGCACATGCGAGCGTCGCGACGCCGCGCCTCTCGCGGCGGATATTTCGATAACGTTTCTTGCGCAGGCCCGTATGCATTTAGACCAGACCACGGAAAAATTCGAATTTCGTTCGATCGTACCGTTCGTACCTCGTTCTTCCGCCAACAATCCTTTCGTACGGTACGCGATTGGTTATTCTCAGGAGAGGGGAGAGTTTAGAGGTTAGGTCGGTTGAGAGGTTATTTTCGGAACGTTCTCGGTGGTCGCCGACCGGTGGTTTTAATGCACAGCTCCACCATGTTTCTCGGTCTACGTCGTATGTTTTCAACTGCCGATTGTGCTTCCGTTAGGCAGTTGACTCTTGTTTATATCGAGTGTTCGCGTGAATTAGACTCGTAAAGAGTGATCCAAGTCTTACTCTTTGCGTTATTTTATTTGGTTAGGAAGATGTTTACTTTCGATTGTTTCGTTTTAAACATAACCTCTCGATGATTTTTCTTTTCTTATATCTTGAAATATTAATTACATGTTCGTTTAGATATCTGGTAGAAATGTTAGTTTAGCACGTGATAATAATAAATATGTGATAATAAAAAATCGAAAGCGGATAAGAGAGTAATAGGTTGAATAATACCGTGGAATAAAATTATATTTACCGATAAGAAATACTCGATAGATCAGAAAAGAAAATAGGAATTTTTAAAGTAGTTATAATTCATCGATACGTTCTTCCTGTTACGTTTGTGTTCTTAAGACAATGTTTAGAAACAACTTTGCAGAATATCAAACACTTTCACGATAGGCAGTGATGTATTTGCATTGTGTCGAATCGAATTATACCGAGGAAACGTTGGTATTGTGTCGTTGAAATTGCGTTTAAAGATTAGCTCGAGGAAGGTTTCACATTCACGCACGACGTCGTATCCGTGACTGTTCTACATCGGTTGCTCGGTGTGGACATTTTTTGCTGGCTCATCGCATTGTGCACGTGTATACTCTAGCTTTATGATAGTGTGTTCTTGCTTCAACGAACTAGGGGAGATTTTAATTGGAGGTCCAGCCGGTGCTGCCTCCTTTGTCGTGCTACGCGATAGATGTGTAGCAGAAACTAAACTCTTGCGCAATTTCTGACGCAATAAGTATGAATTTCTAACTACGAATACGTAAAACGTTTTCCTCTTTTTCCTTTTTTTTAACCAAAAAATTTGCCTTTTCTACCGTACGGATAGCGTATTCGTAAATATTTATATATATCTATATCTATAAAAATTTATTCGTTAACTCTTTACGGTCCGAATTATATTTCAATTTTGTTAT
>NIJG01000317.1:9749-25392 GCA_002201625.1 Euglossa dilemma | reverse complement strand
TTTATGGAATTTGAAAGGTTAATTAACGATTAAGTCATATAAATTTTCTTAGATACTAATTTCTAAAATTTTATGAATTCGAAAGGTTCTTATTTTCCTTAAAATTTTTCAAATTACTTCAAACGCTTAAATACATTTTGCTAAATGAATCATGCCATTTTCTACTCCACCTACACACTTTCATCCACGAAACACTCGAACGTCATCAAATGTAAATTTAGAAGCTTCCATTTCCAAATAATGATGTAGGTCTCGATCTACCCACGCCATTTAAGTCAATAAATTATAGGAAAGTTGTCAAATTACTCGAAATACCAGAATACATTTTCTTAAATAAACTCATATATCATTCTCTACCCTATTCACTTCCGCTCAAAATATTTTTACGTCATTACAAGGGGCTAATAATACAGAAGCCCAATTTTAAGCAATTTACTAAGATCCAACGTACGTCATTTAAACCCATCACCGGAGAAAATCTTCCAAACACATATATTCCTCTTCACTTCATTTACATATTCCTGTCCTCGAAATACTTGAACTCTCCGTTCTATCAGCAGTCCTATCGATTAAACCAAATCAGCTCCACAGTGCTGTGAATATTCTTAAACAACCCTAGTTCTTCTAGAATTTCTTTTGCAATTAATAAAACAGTGAATTTTGTCAAGGTTTATATTAATTTTCAACGAAACAGAAGCATAATCGTGTTGTTTACATTCTAACGCGATTAATTCCAATTTTCCAACTTTTACGAATTTTATTTCTAAGATGCTTTTGTATTTTTTCTTTTCTGTTGCTATTAATATTTTTTACTTACACTATAATGTTTAAATAAAGGTGTCAAGTTGGTAGTTTTAGCGTTACTCATTGATTAAAGCAATTAGAAGTTAGTTAAAATGATAAAATGAAAATAAATACATTTAAAAAGAAATTTATAATTTATTTCAGTAAATTTCTTCGGTAATTCTGAACCAAAAATTTTCCAAAAGACCTTGTTTGGTCTAGTTCGTTAATTCAAGTGCCAAAAATCCTCAGGTCAAAGTGCTTCACGCCACTTGTTGAATTTCTCCAAATTTTCGTTCCAAATTACTTTTACTTTTTCACGAATTTCTTCGTTTTATTTCGTGTTTTTACTTCACTATATCAGCAGTCACAGAGTTAATACAGATATAGCGTGCATGTAAATAATTGTTGTAATTAATTAATTAATGTATGTAATTTGTGTAATTAATTAAAATGCGCGTGTATAATATTTCTTTCACTAAAAGTTACCGTTTTATTTATTAACCCCTTGCGGTCCGAATTTTATTTCAATTTTGTCACCAGCAGCTTTCATCGCTTTTAGATATTTTATTTGAGATTTATTTCGACTAAAAAGTAGGGCAATTTAAATAAACAAAGGGAGAAATAAATTCAACGGTAACTTTGTATATCTCTCGAAATAATTTCCCGACTTTGAGTCACATTCGACATAGGACCGCAATTTCGACTAAAAAGTAGGGCAATTTAAATAAATAAAAGAGAAAACAAATACAACAGTAATTTTGCATATCTTCTGAAACAATTTTCGGATATCGGGTCACAGTCGACATAGGACTGCAAAGGATTAATTTATTGATATCATTTCGCTTTGCAATAATCAATATGTCAATAACTTCGAAACGTAACTTTGTGAAATCTTTTATTCTTTCCCAGTTATTCTCTCAACTCTGCTTCATCGATTTCAGAACGCATCAACTCTTTGATAACATCTTCGAATTATCTCAAAACCTTTCGTTGAAAGTAGGTAATCAATCGAAAGGAAGAGAAGACGTGTAAACAAGTGGATCGTTTTTAGCGTGCGATTTGTTAGACCGCATTGCGAAATTTCTTATTCTTTCAACTTTGCTTTATCGATCCCAACACGCACCAACCCTTCGATACATCATCTAATTCCCTTAAAACTGTTTATTTAAATTAGGTAATCGATCGAAAGACAAAACACACACACTCTCTCTCTCTCTTGTGATGGAAGAGAAGACGTGTGGACGAGTGGATCGTTTTCAGCATGCGATTTGTCCAGCCGCATTGCGAAATCTTTTATTCTTTTAACTTCGCATTATCGATCACAGAACACACTAATTCTTTGATACATCTACCAATTGTTTCAAAATTTTCTTATCGAAACTAGCTAATCGATCGAAAGGTAAAAGAGTTTCGCTATGGGAGAGAAGACGCGTCGACGAATTTAGCGATCGTTTTTAGCGAGCAATTCGCTAGGTCGCATTGCGAAATCTATTATTCTCTCAACTCCGCTTCATCGATCCCAGAACGCACCATTTCTCTTTGCAATAAGCAATATCTCAATAGCTTCGAAACGCAACTTTGCGAAATATCTTATACTTCAATTATTCTTTCAACCCCACTTCATCGATCCCAGAACGCATTATTTCCCTTTGCAATAATTAATATCCCAGTAATTTCGAAATATAACTTTGCGAAATCTCTTATACTCCGATTATTCTCTCAACTCTACTTCATCTATCTCGAACGCACCAACTCTTCGATTGATCTCGCAATTACCTTAAAACCTTTCGTCGAAATCAGCTAATCGATCGAAAGGCAAAACACTCTCTCTCTCGCGACGGAAGAGAAGCCTTGTGGTTCGTTTTTAGCGTGCAATTCGCCTTTCCATATTATCAAATCTCTATTCTCTCATCTCCACTTCATCGATCGCAGAATTCACCAACCTTTCGCTACATCTTCCAATTGCCTCAAAACCTTTCATCGAAACTACCTAATCGATCGAAAGGCAAAAGAGTCTCGCGATGGAAGAGAAGAATCGTGGATCATTTTTAGCGTGCAATTCGCCTTTCCATATTATCAAATCTCTATTCTCTCAACTCCGCTTCATCGATCCCACAATTCACCAACCCTTCGATACATCTTCCAATTCTCTCAAAATTTTCTCACGGAAACTAGCTAATCGATCGAAAAGCCAAACACTCTCTCTCTCGCGACGGAAGAGAAGCCTCGTGGACCGTTTTTAGCGTGCGATTCGCTAGGTCGCATTACGAAATCTCTTATTCTCTCAACTCCACCTCACCAATCCAAACATTAAGTCTTTGATATATACTCCATTTGTCTGAAAACCCTTCATTGAAACTACCTAATCGATCGAAAGTCAAAAAACTCTCTCTCTGGCGACGGAAGAGAAGCCTCGTGCACCGTTTTTAGCGTGCGATTCGCCTTTCCATATTATCAAATCTCTATTCTCTCAACTCTGCTTCATCGATCCCAGAATTCACCAGTCCTTCGATGCATCTTCCAATTTTCTCAAAATTTTCTCACGGAAACTACCTAATCGATCGAAAGTCAAAAAACTCTCTCTCTCGCGACGGAAGAGAAGCTTCGTGGATCATTTTTAGCGTGCAATTCGCCTTTCCATATTATCAAATCTCTATTCTCTCAACTCTGCTTCATCGATCCCAGAATTCACCAATCCTTCGATGCATTTTCCAATTCTCTCAAAATTTTCTCATCGAAACTACCTAATCGATCGAAAGTCAAAAAACTCTCTCTCTGGCGACGGAAGAGAAGTCTCGTGGATCGTTTTTAGCGTGCGATTCGCTTAGCCGCAGAGAGCAGCGCGGTGGTCGCGAGTGTGGACACGGGGGATCTCGTAGGAGCGATTGGTGGCAGTTTGGAAATGGCGCTTGGCGCGCGTAATCGCGAAAGAGGGACGCACCTGCACGCGGCTCGGCGCGCAGCTNTGAAATTTTGTGTTGAAATTACTTGTCCTATAATTGTGTGTAGGGTGCGCTGTAGAAACTGTCGCCAGCGGTGAAAGTGCCCTTGAAAAGAGGTTGTCGTCGCGGTTACTTTTCTTCTTGCGGAAATTTTGTACGGGGTGAAGTGGTGACAGTGATGCAGCTGTTTTGGAAGTTATTTTGGGTCGGTTTTGCATTTTAATTTTTGGTTAATTAAGTATTGGAATTGTGTTTGTAATTTGGAAGATTCTGTGGTGACTATAACGTTGGTATAAGTTGTATTTGAGTTACTGTCGAACGGTATATTCTATTTTAAATATGTCAGGTTTACGATGGTTTTTAATTAATTTCCATACATTGCAATACGTAATTTCGTGTTTTGTTGAAATTTTGTGTTGAAATTACTTGTCCTATAATTGTGTGTAGGGTGCGCTGTAGAAACTGTCGCCAGCGGTGAAAGTGCCCTTGAAAAGAGGTTGTCGTCGCGGTTACTTTTCTTCTTGCGGAAATTTTGTACGGGGTGAAGTGGTGACAGTGATGCAGCTGTTTTGGAAGTTATTTTGGGTCGGTTTTTCCTTTTAATTTAGTTGTTGTTTTTGGTTAATTAAGTACTGGAATTGTGTTTGTATTTTTGAGGATTCGGTGGTGATTGTGAGATTTGTATAAGTTGTATTTGAGTTACTGTCGAACGGTATATTCTATTTTAATTATGTCAAGTTTACGATAGATTTCAATTAATTTCCATACATTGCAATACTTAGTTTCGTGTTCTGTTGAAACTTTGTATTGACATTACTTATCGCGGAATTTTGCGTAGGGTGCGCTGTAGAAACTACTGCCAGCGGTGAAAGTGCTCTTGAAAAGGGGTTGTCGTTGCGGTTACTTCTCTGTTTTCGGAAATTTTGTACGGGGTGAAGTGGTGACAGTGATGTAGCTGTTTTGGAAGTTATTTTGGGTCGGTTTTTGGTTTTTGGTTAATTAAGTACTGGAATCGTGTTTGTATTTTGGAAAAATCGGTGGTGATTATGAGATTGATATAAGTTGCAATTGCATATTCTATTTTAAATATGTCAGGTTTACGATGGGTTTTAATTAATTTCCATGCATTGCAATACTTAGTTTCGTGTTCTGTTGAAACTTTGTATTGACATCACTCATCGTGAAATTTTCGAAAGGGTGTGCTGTAGGAATTCTCGCGAGCGGTGAAAGTGCCCTTGAAAAGGGGTTGTCGTCGCGGTTACTTCTCTGTTTTCGAAAATTTTGTACGGGGTGAAGTGGTGACAGTGATGCAGCTGTTTTGGAAGTTATTTTGGGTCGGTTTTTCGGTTTTTGGTTAATTAAGTACTGGAATCATGACAAAATTCCATATCGTGGCATCATGTTTGTAACTTGAAAGAGTCGGTAGTGATTATGAGATTGGTATAAGTTGTATTTGAACGGTTTAGCCGTCGTGATTGTAAATTCTATTCGAATTATGTCAAGTTTACGATGGATTTCAATTAATTTTGAGACATTGCAATACGTAATTTAGTGTTGAAATTTCCCGTTGTGGAATTTTGCGTAGGGTGCGCTATAGGAATTCTCGCTTGCGGTGAAAGTGCCCTTGAAAAAAGGTTGTTGTCGCGTTTACTTCTCTTCTTTCGCGAATTTTGTACGGAGTGAAGTGGTGACAGTGATGCAATTGTTTTGGAAGTTATTTTGGGTCAGTTTTTCATTTTAATTCAGCTGTTTTTTTTTGGTTAATTAAATACTGGGATCGTGTTGAAATTCCATATCGTGGCATCGTGTTTGTAACTTGAAAGAGTCGGTGGTGATTATGAGATTGATATAAGTTGCAATTGTATATTCTATTTTAATTATGTCAGGTTTACAATGAATTAATTTTGACATATTGCACTATGTAGTTTTGTGTTCTGTTGAAATTTTGTGTTGACATTACTTATCGTGGAATTATCCATAGGGTGCGCTGTAGCGACTTTCTCTCGCGGTGAAAGTGCCCTTGAAAAGGGGTTGTCGTCACAGTTAGTTCTCTCTTCCTTCCGGCAATCACGTACGGGGTGAAGTGGTGAGAGTGATGCAGCTGTTTTGGAGTTTATTTTGGGTTGGTTTTTCATTCTAATTCAGTTTATATTTTTTGTTAATTTCTCATTGGAATCGTGTCGGAATTCCATATCGTGACATAGTGTTCGTAACTTGAAAAATTCGATGGTGATTATGAGATTGATATAAGTTATATTTAAGTTACCGTCGAACGGATTGACCGTTGTGATTGTGTATTCTGTTTTAATTATGTCAGGTTTCCAATAGATTTCAATTAATTTTGACTTGTTAATTATGTTCGGTTGAAATTTTGTGGTGAAATTACTCGTCGTGGAATTGTGTTTATAATTTGCAAAAGTGATGTCTGAAATTACTATAAATTTCCAATGTATTCTTGCATTCTACGCAAAACATCCAAAATAATTATTCTAATTATTCAATTATTTTAATTATTCAATTCTAATTATTATAATTATTCAAAATAAATATTCTATCCAAAATATTTTACAAATTTCAATACAGTTGAATGGAATTCTTTTCCAAAACACTCCATGGTAAAATTATTTGCTTTCTCTACTTCGAAACAATGGTGTCTGTGAAATTAATATCTATAANTTGAAATAAATTCCAGTGTCTTTGACTACTCTTATATCGAATTTCTTTTTTATATTACACATCATGAGATCGCATTTTTAATTCAGGAAAGTGCAGACTATAAATTAATATATAAATATTTCATATATCCTAATACATTCGAATAATTTTTTTTCGAAATTCCACGCATTGGAATTATGTTTGCTATCTAAAGAAGTTGCGACTACAAAATTCCTGTTATTTGAAACGTCGTTAAATGATTCATCTGTCAATTGTCTCATAAGTCGTTCTTGATATGATTCTGAGTTATTATGACGGATGAACGACGTAACATGAGATAAACGAAGAGTTTAATAATTGTTCTGAATCTAGGAAATACAATTTTTCGCTGCGACATTGACATAGTTCCTTTGACGAGTGTTTCTGTTTCGATCGTCGTTAGGACACGTGGAATTAGGGTTCGAATTGTTTTGAAAGGGAAGCCTAATCGCAGCGAAGGTGTCCATCATGTTTGCTTCTATTGTACCCAACTATGTCAAGAAACGTCAAGCATTTACATTAATGATTTACATTAACTCTTTGCACTCGGCAATTTTTTAGCTACAGAAGAGTAGAAATTCACAAATTTTCTGGTATAAAACTGATATTGTTTTTTCGAGTGGTAAATAGAGAATCGTATAATAATTAACGCGTAGAATTATTTAACACTAGATATACCGGCTAATTTCTAAATTTCTACTCTTCTATAGTGAAAAAAATCATCGAGTGCAAAGGGTTAATTATTCCAAAAATATAGTCGTACTTTGATACAACTTTTTTTTTAGGAAATTACGTGGTAATATTTATTTAAAATCATCATCGATTGATATTCAAATTTATCTGATCGTGAAATTTATAAGAATTCTAAGATCAAATTAGACGTAGCCATTTTTTCCTGTTCGAATAATACTTTTGTTGTTTAACACTAGATTTACCGGCTATTTAAGTATACCTATTTCTACCAAGACCAGTCAGAATGGCTGATCTTTAAAAAAAATGCTGAGTGGTGTTTCCAGTCTCTATTTACTTTTCAAAGATGACAAAAAAAGTTGAATAATATTAATTGTAATACAAAAATAGATTTATAGACATTATCAATTAATCAAACGCTTAATTGTTTGTAGTTCATCGCTCCCAATTTTTACATATGTAGATTTTTCGTTGGAAGGAGTTACTCATCCACTGTAATATAAGCTCCGGATTTCAAGCAATTGTAGCTATTTTCAATAAATTTCTTCCAAACTGTTGAACTAAAGCCCGAAAAAAAACATTGCAAAACATTGCAGCACTTATCAATTGTTGTAGCTGCCCCTATGTCGTTTCATCGCATAGAAACACGCGCCAGTCATTTTGACTGGTACTGGTATAAGTGTCAATAACAAAAAGTATATTTGTTACGAATACATATAAAATAATATAAAATTCATAAAACTGATTCTTTAGTTACGGCTGCAAGAGGCATAATATCATTTCGGAAAGAAAATGTTACACGCAGTAGGAATTTTCAATTGAAATTGCAAAACCAATCATTTTCACTGGTCTGGTAAATCTAGTGTTAATTTCGATATTTCGCATATTGTTATATTATCTTAAATTTGATATATCAATTAATTAGAATCTTCAAAATTTAACTGACAGTCGCCACTCGAGTGCAAAGGGTTAAAATAAACAACCAATTCGTTATTTACATTAGATAAAACAATTTTGAATACGTGTCTCATCATTTACCTCACTTTTCGATTATTTAAAAAGAAAAGAAATTCGAAAATTCGACGAACAAAATTCTCGTCTGTCTCGATTACGTTTATTAACCCTTTGCACTCGACGATTTTTTTAGCTACAGAAGAGTAGAAACTTACAGATTTTCTGCTATAAAACTGACGTTACTTTTCTCAGTTGTAAATAACCAATCGGATAATAATTATCACGTAAAATTATTTGATTTCGATATTTCGCGTATTGTTATTTTATCTTAAATTTTGTATGTTAATTAATATGGGTGTTTAAAATTTCATGGTGACTGACAGTCGCCTCTCGAGTGCAAAGGGTTAAAATTAATCTTACAGATAAATCGATTATTTCTCGATAATATAACACTTTGACAATACCTCGATCCATATTTTAATATTTCTTTCATCGATCTCTGTCCGTTTTATAATATTTCTCTTATCGGTCGATAAGTTACGCGTTCGAGGTTGGAAAAATTTGTTCCATCGGTCTCGCAGATATAAATTGAAATCACGGCCACGGAAATATCCCTCGAGGCATATGAATATTTATCTTCGACCCAGAGGTAACGCAAAAATATGTCGCGTTGTGTCTTTGCAGGGGCGTAACTATAAATAGCAGTGTAAGAGCCACGCTCGTGATCCGATCTATCTATACTTCCGTGTATTATCGTTTCGCAATTACGCAATAATTATGCACGCGGTGTCGAGCGGTTGTTGTCAAATTCGAACGTTATTAAAGGATAATACAGCGGTGGAAATTGAACGAACAGGTTCGAGATCGTTGAATTAGGATTTTTCAAACGAGATGAATCATTAGTTATTTTCGTTTAACGAAGATATTCGTATCGTTTATGTTTGTAAATTAATTTCTGCTCATACGGTCTCTCGCGCGTTAAAATTAACCGTGGATGCTAACTCGAGGAGATTTAGTGACCATGGCGACAGCTTTTGATAGCTTGTCTAATCGCTGTGGTCATTTGCTTCCAGATTTGTCGTACTTTCGATCGCAAAAATTACTCGAGAAAGTTGACATCGCTTTGCGAAAAATTTCCTCTTGATAAAAGAACGGAGAACAAAAATTACTAGTAATTAACAGCGATCAATGAACGTTCTTGAAATTTTTGAGATTTCGCAATGTTATCCGTCGATTTTCATCGCGAATTTTTGTCTCTTTCAAGGGTTCGCGTGTTAGCGAATTTTTTGAGAAAATAGTTTCGTATTTTTCACACGCGATTTGTCGTTGCTTCTCCAGAAATTTTCCCTCGATAAAAAGAACGGAGAAAACAATTACGATTAATTAACAGCGATCGATGGACGTTCTGCTCGAAATTTTCGAGATTTCGCGGTGTTATCCGTCGATTTTGATGGTAAATTTGAATCTCTTTCAATGGTTCACGTGTTTGCGAATTTTCTGACAAAACTGCGTCATATTTTTACCGCGCGATTTGCCTTTGCTTTGCCAGAAAATTTCCTCTTGATAAAAAGAAAAGAAAACAAAAATTATGGGTAATTAACAGCGATCAATGAATGTTTTCCTCATCTGAAATTTTCAAGATTTTGCGGTGTTATCCGTCGATTTTGATGGTAAATTCGAATCCCTTTCAATGAATCGCGTGTTCGCGAATTTTCTGGCAAAACAGCGTCGTATTTTTCACACGTGATTTGTCGTTGTTTTGCCAGTAAATTTCCTCTCAATAAAAAGAACGCAGAACAAAAATTGCGAGTAATTAACAGCGATCAATGAACGTTCTCGAAATTTTTGAGATTTCGCGATGTTATCCGTCGATTTCGATGATAAATTCGAATCCCTTTCAATGATTCGCGTGTTCGCGGATTTTCTGACAAAATAGTATCGTATTTTTCACGAACGATATTTCGTTTCCCACAGCGGTAGTTCTAGAGAATCGTTCGAAGCACGGACACATGCATACCTGTGCTTCTGATCCACTTTCGAATGCAATCGAAAGAAATCTAATAGATTGCTGCAGATTCGTATCGCGTTACTGCCTCTTACAAGTGTGAACGTGCGTATTGCGTTTCGATACACGAGCTTTCTCAAATATCGAGCAAATTAATGCAACTGATAGCAGGAAACGTAACGTGGCGTTCTTGTTCCGCTTCGAACCGACCCTCTTATCATCCACGATGCTCGACATTGATCGCCGTGACGTCAGCTGGTAAATACAATGAGTTCAAGTGGATTAGAATATTCGACATTTTCAGTTGTTTCAATTGATCATTGCGCAGTCGGTTTTAGTTCGAAGCGAGTTTCTTCGGCATGCATCGATCGAGTCTTCGATTTACTCCTTTTATTACTTTGAACGAATGAAAGTAATTATTATTATAAATTTAATTTCATATTTTGTTATTTGCCGCAGTTACTATTAGGTTCTTCAAACGAGAGAAAACCGATCAATCGGTAATGAAGAATTTTAATCCTTTGCAGTGTTATGTCAAGTGTGATTCGACATTGGGAAATTGTTTCAACAGATTTACACTTGAAAATTACAAAATATAACAATAGTGTAAATATAACTGACATTTAATCGAATTTGTTTTTTTTCTTTATTTATTTAAGTAGCCCTATTTTTTAGTCGAAATAAATTCTAAATAATAAATTTAGAAATGTTAAGGGCTACTGGTAACAAAATTGAAATATAATTAAATAAATTATAATTTGGACTGCAAAGGGTTAAGCGGAGCATCGACACACTTTTAGAGCAATCTTTTGCAATTTATATTTTTTTCCACGTGGGTGTAATGGAAACGTTATACTACCAGAATGATAATTTGGAAATATTGCGTTGTGCGAAAAGTCATTTCGTTTTTTTCCCAATAAGGGACAGAATTGTATTTTTTCACAGCCAACTTCACGCTTAAGTGTTATTAACCCATGCAAATGGATTAATAATTATTAATAAACTGGCTTGGTCGACGTGACGTTAAATGCTAACTTAAAAAAAGAAATTTTAAGTCGATCGTTGAGCTTGTCTTTTCGACTTCTCGAGACTCGATGCATCAAAGAGTGTCTTTCAATTTTCACGCACCGTTTCTTTGTTCGTTGGCCGAACAATGTATGACCCTTTCGGTCGCACAATTGCAAGCGAAATGTCACCTGTCACGTACTTGTCTTCGTTCTCCAAACGTTGTTTTAAGTTCCGAGCAGCTTAAAGTTCTTTAGCAACATTCGGATAAATTGTGTAAGTTTTTCGAACACGCGGGATTCGCTTTCTCTTCATTTCGTTTGGTAAATACGTAGCTGGTGTGTTCCATGCTTTAAACTTTTGCGTGGTTTTTGTTACCAGTAGCCCTTAACGTTTCTAAATTTATTATTCGGAATTTATTTCGACTAAAAAATAGGGCTATTTAAATAACTAAAGGAAGAAAGAAATTCGATTAAAAATCAGTTATATTTACAATATTGTTATACTTTGTAATTTTTAAGTGTAAATCTTTTGAAACAATTTCCCAATGTCGAGTCACGCTCAAATGGGTTGATCGCGCAAAGGATTAATCGCTAATAAACTTTAACACTAGATTTACGGGACCCGTGAATTTGACGGATGGTTTGCTTCGATTATACGATATTAACAGATTTAATTAACTTATATTAAATCTGTTAATATTGCAATTGTTTTCAAATTAAACCCATCGTTTGTTTTTTAAAGAAAATATGTGCTTTCTTTACGCTAAACCTGTGTTCGTAGAAATAGATATACAAAAAAAAACCGTAAACCTAGTGTTAATGTTCCCAGAGAGGGGAAAGCGAAGTGCAAAGATCTCAGTCGCCATTTAATCAGATTCTAAAGATCGATGTTAACTGATATATTAAATTTAAAATTACCCACCGATGCATGGAATGTCGAGATAAAATAATTCCATGTCTTAATTTTCATAGGATTTCGTACTTACCGTTTTAAAAATATCGTTAACTTTATGGTAGAAGATCTTCGAATTGCTATTTTTCTCTAACGAAAAACTACCGAGCGCAAAGAATTAAACGTTAGATATTCGTTGCGACGATCGATACAATGAAATATCGTTAACTTTATGGTAGATCTTCGAATTGCTATTTTTCTCTAACGAAAAACTACCGAGCGCAAAGAATTAAACGTTAGATATTCGTTGCGACGATCTTTACAATGAAATATCGTTAACTTTATGGTAGATCTTCGAATTGCTATTTTTCTCTAACAAAAAACTACCGAGCGCAAAGAATTAAACGTTAGATATTCGTTGCGGGGATCGTTACAATGAAATATCGTTAACTTTTTGGTAGAAGATCTTCGAATTGCTATTTTTCTCTAACGAAAAACTACCGAGTGCAAAGAATTAAACGCTAGATATTCGTTGCGACGATCTTTTCAATGAAATATCGTTAACTTTATGGTAGATCTTCGAATTGCTATTTTTCTCTAACGAAAAACTACCGAGCGCAAAGAATTAAACGTTAGATATTCATTGCGACGATCGATTTGTTTGCGATGCGAAACGGAAACGCGAAGAATCGACGAAGAGGATCGCACGATTCATGAATCCTCCCTCGCTCTATCGGTCCGCCATTAAATCGCTTCGTCTTTTCTTCGTTGTTCCTATTGCGGCACGAACTGACCGCGTGTCGTTCCTCGCATGTACACGCACTCCGATTGTTTAAGTAACAGAAGATAGCATTGTTACCGCTATTCTCGGCCGGCCTGATTAGCCATCGGGATTTTCCTAACTTACGAGGACTCCTCGTTGCAGATGTTCACGCGCGCGGTTGCTAGATCGATTAGCGATAGAAATACACTGACTTTTGGTTTATGTTTGTTTGTCGTTCAGTAATTCTTCTATCGTTGTTGTCCTGGTGTGCTTATCGCGTCTTGTGTTTGCTCGAAATAGTTGCAACGTTCGGGATTATTCTATGATTCTTCGCGTATATTGTTTTCTTTAACGATTTAATATTGTGCGTGAGATTTGCTTTAAACAATGAGACCACGTGGAAATACTTGAATATGAACGTAGTGCATTGGAATTTTTTGTATCACTTCTACGATTAGTATTTTTTGTATCACTTCTGTAAGTACTACAATTCGAAAATTTATATAACCGTGTTTCTTGCGATAAATAATGTTTAAATGACAGAGTTATCACTTTATCTCGAGTTTTTGCTAATTGAAATCATTGTGTTAGTTGATTTAAAAAATACACTGACTTTTGGTTTATGTTTGTTTGTCCTTCAGGAATTCTTCTATCGTTGTTGTCCTGGTGTGCTTATTGCGTCTTGTGCCAGCTCGAAATAGTTGCAGATTATTCTATGATTTTTTGCATATATTCTTTTGTTTAACGATTTAATATTCCGTGTCAAATTTGCTTTAAACAATGAGACCACGTGGAAATACATGGATATGAATGTAATGCCATGTCCAATCGATTAGGATTTTTTGTATTACTTCTGTAAGTACTACGACCCGAAAATCTATATAATCGTGTTTCTTGCAATAAATAATGTTTAAAGGACAGAGATATTAATTTAGTTCGTGCTTTTGTTAATCTAAATCATTGTGATAGTCGATTTATCGGCAACGTTCGTGATTGTTATACGATTCTTCGCGTATATCGTTTTGTTTAACGATTTAACATTATACTTGAAATTTGCTTTCGCGAGATCACGAGGAAATACTTGTACTACATAGTATCAATTAGGATCTTTTGTATCACTTTCGTAAGTATCACGGCCAAAAAATCTATATAACCGTATTTCTTGCGATAAATAATGTTTAAATGATAGAGATATCACTTTAACTCGTGATTTTGCCAATCTAAATATCCGAGCTCGAAATAGTTACAACGTTCGCGACAGATTGTTGTACGATCGTTCTATTTAATGATTTAATATCGTGCGTGAGATTTTCTTTCGCAAAATCACGAGGAAATACTTGATTCATAGTATGTACAAATGAATATGAATGTAGTATACATTCGATTCGAATTTTTTGTGTCATTTTTAATGTCAAAAAATGACATTTGATATGATACTAATTTGATACGATATGATATTAATTTAGCTCGTGTTTTTGTCAATTTAAATTTATCGTTCTGCGTGGATGTTACCTCTTTGTAATTGTTTAAAAAAATCGTTTTCAGTGAGTTTTTAATTAATTAATTTATATACTAATAGATTCGCATAGAGATATAAATCTTTTTTCTAAGGATTTAAGGAAATTTCTATTTTCCTTTTAATCTTCGATGAGAAAATAAATTTAGTATTAAACGTGTGATCTATTTCCAATTAAATTAAGCGTAGAATTGCATGGAGTTAATATCGATTTGCGATGTGTATCTAAATGTGCGAAAATGAGTAAACTTGGTCGCAGGTAGCTGCGTGTTTGCAGTAGTTGTGAATTAAATAGTCGGAAAACAGGTATCTCAACTAATCTCGTGATTCTCGTGTTAATAAACGGAACGATTAAAATTTTTCTCTCCATTCAAATGGATCGAATATCTTCTCTACATACCTATTGCAGAAGTTCCTAGTATTTCTATTAGAAAAATAACAAATATCGTCGGAAATTAGAATATAATTGATGATCCTTGTAATGGATGATCGTCGATATATCGACTGTTAATATATCGAGTTCAGGATTTTTCGAAACCAGCTTTCGATCATAAATCAAAGCTTGTAATCACGATAATAAAGTAATTATGATTCTCGTGGCTTCGATAAATCTTCTAAAATAACGTCGGAACCTTACCGGTTTGCTGGTTCGAATTAGTCTCACTCTAATTTCGAGTTGCATAATTTCCAGTTAAATTAATGCCTTCTATCATCGGATACACGATTACCCATGATTTTTCTGCGGTATAATAAGCGAGAAAAGCGGCACTTCTCGTGTCAAAATTATTATTCTCTATCGGAAGTGTTTACAGTTAGTCAGGTTCGGTCTAAAGTCCCGGTTTTCTCGCAAATAGCGAGCCCATGGTTGAACCTTTCTCGATAATCAGGAATTAACGAAGTTTTCTAGCGGATAACAGACTGGCTTGATGCTAACACCCGTATAAGGTTCCTTGCGCGTGTTTTACAGTATGTTCGAAAAAGTGTAATTGATGTTCAGCCGCGAATGAGCGGCTAATTTACTTCAACGTCCGTGTGTACAGCCTGACCATTCATTAAGTCTCTAACGAGAACCTTATAATAAAAGGGTTAATCTAGCGGGGTTGCGAATTTCCTCGAATACCGATTACGCCTGAGAAACTTCCTTCTTTATCGTTAAAAATTCCATTATCACGTGTCGTATAAAACCTCGATTAGACACCTAACGGAGTTCTTTATTTACGCCTCGTTTAACGAGCGTTAATCTTCGTTCCCTTAAATTACAGTTTATTAACGAATATTTAGCGTAAGCTGTCGGATCGAGAAATTTAGCGCTAGGGAAACAAAAATTTGATTTTATCGGTGAATTTTAAATTTATTTAATTATATTAATTATAAGTAACCCAAACCTCGATTAG
>NIJG01000316.1:28376-39104 GCA_002201625.1 Euglossa dilemma | reverse complement strand
ATTTTTTTAGAGCGATATTTCACGTGATCATGAAAAACTGGTAAGATAAGAATATTCTACACATCATTATACAGGGTGGACAATATAACGCGATCATTATTTAGTTATTGGGAAAATGATAAAAGTAATTTATTACTTTTTAATAAACGATAGGACGCGAAAGAGTATCGAGAAGGTAATGACACTTGAATTTGACTAAAAACAAGAGAAATCATTAATTTACCGAAAATAGACGTTATCCGAGTGATTACGTTAAGTGATTCATTCTTCTATTGGGATACCGACACAATTATGAACTGATTTTTTTATATCAGCGTTGCAACATAAGAATAAAAGGGTTTAATCACAAAGCACGCTATAATTAAAGAATAAACGAAAATAATAGATACATAGATTCAGAGGTATGTGATTTGCAATAGCTAAGATGATAGATGGTTAAATCAGCTTATTTAATTCATCGACAGATCTATTCGTTCAAATTTAAACACCAAAACACAACTTTTGCAAATTTTCTAAAAATTAAAACTCAACGAAAGTCAACGTAAATTCACTTAATTCGTCAACAGGCTCATTCATTATAAACTGAAATAGATAAAGTCGTAGATGGTTAAATAAACTTATCTAATTCATCGACAGATCTATTCGTTCCAATCTAAACGCTAAAACACATTTCTTGTAAATTCTCTAATAAATTAAAACTCAACGCAAGTAAACCTAAATTCACTTAATTCGTCAATAGACCCATTCATCCTAAACTGAAGACTAAACGCACATCTTTTAACCCTTTGCACTCCGAATTATATTTCAATTTTGCTACTCGCAGCTTCTAATGCTTTTAAGTATCTTATTTGAAATTTACTTCGACTAAGAAATAGGGCAATTCGAATAAATAAAGGAAAAAAGAAATTCAATTAAACGCCAATTTTATTTATACCATCGCGTTGTATTTTATAATTTTCGTGTGAAAAAGAAGCTCGTGAAATAAAAACTAATGTCGAGTCATACTCGATATAGAAGTGCAAAGGGTTTAGGGTTTTTAAAATGACGGAAATTCGGGTAAAATATTTCGGAGGTATAGATAGTTAATCCAGATAATTAATAAGGCTAAGATTAGTATTACTGTTACAATTATACGTACAAATATGCAAATTTTATTGCATAAATAATAAGTTTAAAATCCGTGGTTTAGGTATTTGATTGGATTGCTATAGGATTCGTTTACTCTATTGATATTTTTACTAATACCGTGGTGAGAAAATTTTCTTGCATAAATAATATAAAATACAAAAATACGTATTACTGTTATACAATATGTAACGTCACCTAACTTATAAACAGACCCAATAATTCTAATCCAAATGTTCGGAAAGTCATTTCGTTTTTTTTGGTGAAAATGAAACACGATGTTTTTAGAGCGACGTTTCACGCGATCACGAACGGTCGAATTCGGCAAATTTAACCTCTCGGCAATCTCACGAGTTGTTATTCGCCGGTTTGCATCTATCGATGCCTTCATTTCGTCTTCATCGGCCTCAACGGGCCTTCCAGAACGCGGTGCACCTTCGACATCGAAATTGCCCGAACGAAATTTTGCAAACCAATTTTGGCATCGTCGTTCGGTCGATACATCTTCTCCGTACGCATCGCATAATTTTCGCCTCGCTTGAACCGCATTTTTACCTTTTCGATGGTAAAAGAGTAAAATACGCCGAAAATGCCGCTTTCGATTTTCCATCTTTGATAGGGCACCGAACAAAAACTATCGCAAAGAATCGAACAAAATTTTTAACAAACGAGCCTTACTATATCGGCTGTCAAAATATATAACGATTATGCGGCTTAAGCGTGAAGTTGGCTGTGAAAAAATACAATTAGCTCCTCTGTTAGGAAACAACGAAATTACTTTCCGAATAACCCATTATTATTACAAGAATATTTTTCAACGTCCAAAGATAGAGAAGAACTTTCGTTTAATTTATAAGACACGACACGTTAACGTTCTATAAGGAAACTTAGAATCTGTCGGGAAAGTTGGAATAAAAGCTTCATATGTTTCGCGGTAAGACAATCGTTTAAGGCATACTTTCAAAGTTGCGGAGAAAGTTTTCGCGAAGAAAAGCATTGAACCGTTACTACCACAGAGCTCAGACTGGAATCTCATTAAAGGGAGGTTCTAGTCTAGACGCTTAAGAAGAAAACATCATTCTTTAGATTTTTTGCAACTAAGTGATTTCTGATTTTAAATAAGAAAGAAAATTCAAATTTTTGCCCAAAAATATAACTTTATTCGGTTAGGTTTTGTCTCGTTTTTGTCGATGACCTTTTGCCATTTTTGATGCAGTTTCATTATATTCCATGCTCATAAAACATCCGATTTTTCAGCGAAAAGATGAATTAACTCTTTGAAACGGAAGATTAAAAATGTCCCATCTTTTTGGTGCATGGTAATGCATCATGGGATATTTTTAAACTCACTTTGAAATATTGCAATAGCCGCAGGCAATTGAATTATTATTATTTCTTTATGTTTTTATATTATACGATACTTTACTATTAAGAAATACCTATTTTGTTTAGTTTAAAACGCAATAAAATTCCCGTGTAACATAAATCTATTTCATTTTCTGAAATCCTGGGCCTCAAAGATCGTATAATAACAAATTGAATTCAATTATTATTACATTTTTTTATGTTTCTTTATTATGCGATATTTTGCTAATAACAAATAACAATTTTGTTTAATTTAAAGCACGATCAATCTATTTCATTTTCTGAAATTCTGTTCTTTAAAGAGTTAAGGTAAAAGTACCAGTAGTTGACCATTTTTTGGAAAACATAAAAAAATAAGGTTTCTATAAGTTTTGTGCTTTCGATGAAAGTAAACTTCAGATGCCACGGCATATGTCGGTTCAATTAACAAACAATTGTATGTGAAGTGAAGTGTGCTTAGTAACAACGATCGTCTGAATGCAATAAGGTAAGTAATATGCCGTTATATTTCTATTTCCTTAACGTTTCTGTTAAGAATAATTGTACGATTCAAGTAAAAAAAGTTCATACGTTGTGCACATTTTCGAAAAAAATTATTTACGGATTAAATGCTCACAGTGTTTTGTAACTAATAAATACATCGTTTTTATTATTTTAACCTCCAAAAGTTATAGTTTTTTAGTGGTCAAATTCTGGATATTGTTATTCTACAATTTTCAGAAGTTGACAGACATGGTCAATTACTGACATTACTCACGTAAATTTAATTACGATGTATAATGTATCCATTTTACATCTCATTCTGTTAGAAATACGAAATATAAGTCTACATGTTGTAGCATGCAGGGTTCTAGTCGTTGACCACATGGTCAACTATTAACTGCATCCGCGATCAATTATTGACCAGTGCTCAATGTTTTAAGATAGTCATATGTGTGACACCAGAAACACCGGCGTAATATTAAAATGCATTTGCTCATTTATTTCAGAAATTATTACATTATAAGCCAAGACATGCCTCCTGTCAAAAAAAGTCGTACAATATTCTTCTGATAGTTCGAACTCCAGTTACGAAATGTCAGATTTCGTTGTAGAAAGCGAAGGGAATGAAGAGGTCGACGAAGGAAACGAACTGTTGAACAAAACTGAATGGCCTGCTTGGCTGCCCGTTCAGAAAGTTGTGAACGAATATGTGATATTTTTATATGAAGGAAAATATTTCCCTGGAAAAATTCTTCGTGCATCTAAAACTAAAGCAACTATTTCATCCATGGAAATGTTCGGACGATTATGGAAGTGGCCAGAGAAGCCTGATGTGCTGAACTACGAGTGGAAGGCTGTACTTTGTCATATTAATGAGCCCATGAAATCAAGCAAAACTCGAAACGTCTACTCTGTTCCTGAATTGAATTTCGTATGGAATTGATTTGTTTTATTTCTGCTTTTATTATTTATTTATTATTTGTACTGGTAATTGTTAATACTAAACGACAATAAACCGATTCCCAGCATTAGTACTTTAATTTTGCTTCGAATATAAGTGGTCAACTACTAACGAACAGAGGTGGTCAATTACTAGTTTTCTCGTTTTCAAGAGTGGTCAACTACTGAAGCTTTTGCCGAATTCGTAAACAAATTTATCAAATTTGTATGACTTAACTGTTTTTTAAAAAGAGGTCTTGGTACATAATCTAGAAGGTTTAAAGAACGTCTCCAGGCATAGACTCTCGCCATTTATTGACAGAGTAAGCGGTCACCATTGTTTCCGTGGAAAATTTTTCTTAACTGGTCAACTACTGGTACCTTTACCTTAAGTCATGTTAAGTCCCGTGTTAAATGATGTTAGGTTCCACTGTATAATAACAAGTTGAACAATAACTGAATTATTATTATTTTTTTTAACGTTTCTATATTGTCCGATACGTTTGTCAATAAAAAAATACCAATTTTGTTTAATTTGAAGCAGGGCTAATCTATTTTATTTTCTGATATCCTGTGCCATAAAGAGTTAAATCATGTTAAGACCCAGGCTACAATAACAAATTGAATAGAATTATTATTATTTCTTCATATTTCTATATTATGCGATACTTTTCTAATAAAAGATACCAATTTTGTTTAATTTAATACACAATAAAATTCCCGTGTAACATGGGTCTATTTCATTTTCTGAAATCCTGTGTCTCAAAGAATTAAATCATGTTAAGTCTCACCCTATAATAACAAATTGAATCGAATTATTATTCTTTATTTTTATGTTTCTATATTATGCAATACTTTGCTAATACAAAATATCAATTTTGTTTAATATAAATCGCGATCAATCTATTTTATTTTCTGAAATTTGTGCCTCAAAGAGTTAAATCATGTTAAGTTACATCCTATAATAACAAATTTAATTGAATCATTATTATCTTTTTATATTTCTATATTACGCGTTAATAAAGAATATCAATTTTGTTTAATTTCAAACGCAATAAAATTTCCATGCAATACGAGTCTATTTTATTTTCTGAAACCCGTGTCTCAAAATGTTAAATGTGATTTTACATCGTCATCGTCATTAGAAATTATAACATTTAACCCCTTAACATACAATGACGAGTTAAACTCATCATTTATTCCAAAGTCCAACTTTGACTTTCGTAAATTTTGTATCTCAAAAGATAAGTTTTATGAATCAATCTCATCAATAAAAATCCAATATTTAAAAAAAAATATATATTCCTTTTCAGCTTCCATTCTCTAGTTCAACTTAGCGAAATAAAATAATATTTTTCAATCGCATCAAGTGTATTTAATTTAATTTAATTTCTATCAAGGGGATAAAGAGTTCTGCATAGAACGAAATAAATGGTTATCCGAAAGTTCAAGGTCAAGTTTATATAGTGGATGTGAGAACACGTCCTAACCTAGTTCCAATAATTTTTGGCGAGTGATCAAAAAGTGATCAGAAACCTTTACGATTTGCCAATTCCGGCCGCTTTTCTTCAACTGCATTGCCTTTTGTTCTCAGCGTGTCATTGTGTATGTTTCAGACTTATAAAAAGTTTAAGAGATAAATTAGAGAAAACAAAGGACAGTCTCTCGAGAGGACGGTGCTGTGTCAAGTTTTTTAGTGAAAGTTTAGAAAAAGTCTTTATGAAAGTTGTTTAAATTCGTTTCTCTTATCGCTGTTTAACGCACCATTTGTATAATTCTGTTTTAATTGTAAAAAAATACATATAAATGAAACACAACGACGCCATCTTCTATGTAAATAATTTGCATTATCCACGAATTTTCTTTTGCGCGTAAATTTTACTTTGTTGAGAACTTTAACGAGTCTCGGTCGTTCTTAACTCGCAAAAGTAAATGTTTAAATAAAGATACTAGTACGACGCATAAAAATTTGAATGAGGTTTATTTCTACGTTAATAACAAGTATAGTTACTATGTATGCAAGATCGAATGTCCTGAGCGAATGAATAAATTACAATTCGCGTTTAATTTTTCGAAACAACGGTTCATTTGCAATCTATGCTTCTTGTCAAACATTTTCTTTTCTTACAACGAATAAAATACGACGCGATGAATAAAAATTTAGTCTCGAAAATCACGCGCAAGCATAATTTTTAACCTCCCTCGGTTCTCTCTAGTACCTAATTGTCGCATAATTAATGAATTAATTAATCGTCGCAGCCTAGCGCTAACTGTCAAAAGCCTAACTCGTATCCACTAGCGTTTAGGCGAACGAATAAATTACAATTCGCGTTTAATTTTTCGAGACAACGGTTCATTTGCAACCTACGCTTCTTGTCAAACATTTTCTTTTCTTACAACGAATACAATACGACGCGATGAATAAAAATTTAGTCCGGAAAATCATGCGCGAGCAGAATTTTTCAGCTACTTTTTCTCAACGGATCTTCATCGATCCGAAGGTGCACATTCGCGCTGCAACGACTGTGACGGTTAATTTTCATACGCTCTGTGTATTATTCGGCTGCACCTTGTATACATACACGTAGAATCGAGTGACTGCGAGCATGATCGAATGTCCCGAGCGAGTGTGTTTGGGAATAAATAAATACGAGAGGGGCCGCGTGCAAGAGGACGGTTCGTAAAAGAGATATCTACGATAGGGACGAGCGGAAGTATCGAATGAAAGTTTAGGAATGCTCGAGTGTCTGGAGGATCTGGCCCACATAGGTCGAGGATGTCCGGGAAAGCGTGGATGACGAAGAAAAGTCTGTGAACGAAAGAGGACAGCGTGAAAGGTTAAATAGGGATGGAAGGGCACGTGCGAGAGGATTGCGTTTCGAAAATTGGAATAGCAGAGTGGTCCGCAGCTGTAAGAAAGCAGAAACCGATTTTAATTTAACTTTGTATCCTTGCTTCTATAAGCTCGTTTCGTATAGCAGTGTCATATCGATAATTGCAGGGGCAGGCGAAGAAATAAAATTAATTTTAGCCGATAGATAATCCTAAACCTACATTATTATGTCTTTTTAAATTGTTATATATTGTGGAAATTTTTTAAATAAGCCTATGTCGAAGAGGCTTATTTCAATCATTATAAGAAAAGAAATATAAAGATTCTCTAATCTTTCTAATAATTTTAGGTACTTCTATTTAAAATATTATAATTACATTAGATAAATGTATAACTATGCGAATTGTTATAACTACGTTTAAATATCGATAGAATAAGTGAATATGTACTGGTGGAGATTTCATTTAAAAATAAAATACTTCTTTCATTTTTTAACGAACTTTTGCCCGAGAAGAACCGTGAGGCAGAAAATCTCGAAGAATTAATTTTATATCAAACGCTGAACGCGATAACGCAGAATTCGGAATTTAAAATGAAAATTTTGATATCACTCGTTTCGTTTCAATCTTACAAGCTTTTATAAGTAAAATAACGTCTATTTTTATACTTGCAAGCACACATTGCGTTCTTTTCTCTCGCGTAACACTAAAACGCGAGTTTTAGAATGCTCAAAGACGTTTAGTCGAATTTTAAAGTGAAGTTATCGAGCAATTTAAAGCGAATCCATTTGAAAAACCGAGGTCGTTGAAAAATGTGCTTTTAAAACGGCTGGAAACGGTTGGCCCGTGCAGTTCAGTTGTCCCCGAGGAAGTTTAATTGCAAAGTAATTGCGCAGAAATGAAGATTTATAGAGGAATTTCTCGCCGATATTTCGACGATGGATTTTAAAACAACGCTGTTTCAAAAGAACGTGTAATTACCGTCTTTTTTCCCCGCTTTCACGCGTCTGGCATGCTTCATTTTCGCAGCTGCACGGCGACAGTGAAACGCGACGGTATTTCCCGGGGAAAAATTATTTTTCAGCGAAACAGGAACACGGAAATAACCGTCGATGTTCGATACGTTACACGTATTAAAGTGTGTGTGTGTGTGTGTGTAACTGTCCCGTGCAATGTAACGAGTGGTATCGAATTTTGAGGCGATAGTTTGCGGAACAGCCTGTAATTTCATTTCTGAAATCGACAGTAAACCACCTGCTCTTTCATCTCGAACGAGTGTCTACGGAAAAACAATCTAATTGCTTCACCCATTATGTCACCCAACACTCGGTGATAGCTTTTTTGTTTGATGCGGAACAACACCGTTGTTTACGTTCCAGGTGACAAATTAATTAATCGAGAATACTGCTCGGGGAAATTTTTAACGCGACAGCGTATTTCTCGATGCTGAGATATTAATTTCTGGGCTAGGTGAGTTTGACGGGCTGTGGAGAAATTAGGAAAGAGATTGTGTATTATTAAGAATTGATTGGATTTCAGAGGATAATTATTGGGAATGTTTGGGACGTGATTTCGATGCCTGTGTGGTTGAATTCATTTTATTGAGCTGTCTTGGAAGCTTGGAGAATAAAGGTAGTAATTGTTTTAAAGAAAATGATTGGTATATTTTAGTAGAAAAGTTTCTTTTTGATGTCGAAGTGTATTCTTAATTTTTATAATTTCTGAGAATATACTTCAGGTAACAAAAGTATCAAATGTTTCGTAAAATTATCCTGGATGTGTAAATAATAAAATAAAAATGAGAAAAGAATAAAAGAAGTTGTTTAAAGTAAGTTCTTTTAAATAAGAAGAATGGTATATTTTAGTAGAAAAGTTTCTTTTTGATGTCGAAGTGTATTCTTAATTTTTATAATTTCTGAGAATATACTTCAGGTAGTAAAAGTATCAAATGTTTCGTAAAATTATCCTGGATGTGTAAATAATAAAATAAAAATGAGAAAAGAATAAAAGAAGTTGTTTAAAGTAAGTTCTTTTAAATAAGAGGAATGGTATATTTTAGTAGAAAAGTTTCTTTTTGATGTCGAAGTGTATTCTTAATTTTTATAATTTCTGAGAATATACTTCAGGTAATAAAAGTATCAAATGTTTCGTAAAATTATCCTGGATGTGTAAATAATAAAATAAAAATGAGAAAAGAATAAAAGAAGTTGTTTAAAGTAAGTTCTTTTAAATAAGAAGAATGGTATATTTTAGTAGAAAAGTTTCTTTTTGATGTCGAAGTGTATTCTTAATTTTTATAATTTCTGAGAATATACTTCAGGTAACAAAAGTATCAAATGTTTCGTAAAATTATCCTGGATGTGTAAATAATAAAATAAAAATGAGAAAAGAATAAAAGAAGTTGTTTAAAGTAAGTTCTTTTAAATAAGAAGAATGGTATATTTTAGTGGAAAAGTTTCTTTTTGATGTCGAAGTGTATTCTTTATTCTTATAATTTCTAAAAATATACTTTGCGTAAGAAAAGTATGGAAAACTTCAATAAATTTTATCTGCTTAACTCGGGAAGCTTGAAGAATTGAAATGAGAGTGCACTGTAATTCTCGCAATAATTATTTGAAATAAAAAAATTATTTTTTTTGACAGAAAATTTTCTTTTTGATATCGGAGTGTATTCTTCACTTTTATAATTTCTAAAAATATACTTCGTGCAACAATAGTAAAAGAATGTTCCACAAAATTGTCCTGTATCTGTAAAAAAATTCAATAGAAAAGAAAAAAGAATAAAAGAAACTGATATTGAACAAATTCTTTTGGTCTATCTCAGAAACATGAAGAATTCTGACAGTAATTATTGTAAATCAAAATATAATATATATTTCAGAGGAAAATTTTCTTTTTCATATCGAAGTATATTCTCAACTTTCATAATTTCATAACAAAAGTATCAAATGTTCCATAAAATTGTCCTGTATCTGTTAAAAATTCAATAGCAAAGAGAAGAGAATAAAAGAAATTGATGTTGAACAAATTATTTCGAGCTATCTCAGAGACTTGAAGAATTGAAATTTGATTGCACTGCAATTCTGATAGTAATTATTTTAACATTATTATATTTTAGTAGAAAATTTTCTTTTTCATATCGAAGTATATTCCCAACTTCTATATTTTCTAAAAATATACTTCTCGTAACAAAAGTATCGAAAACACGAACGTTCCACAAAATTGTCCTGAATCTGTAAAAAAATTCAATACAGAGGAGAAAAATATAAAAGAAATTGATATTCAACAAATTCCTTTGAGAATTCTGGCAGTATTTATTTTGAATTAAAACATTAGTATATTTCAGTAAAAAATTTTCTTTTTGATGTCGAAGTATATTCTTAACTTTTGTAATTACTAAAAATATACTTCGCGTAAGAAAAATATCGAAAATTTGAATGGGCTATCTTAGAAGCTTCAAGAATTGAAATGTGAATGCACTACAATTCTGACGGTAATTATTTTAAATAAAAGAAAAGAAGATTAATATATTTTAGTAGAATATTTCAGTAATAAAATTTCTTTTTGATATCGAACTATATTCTCTCCTTTTATAATTTCCAATAACATACTTCGCGTAACAAAAGTATCTGAAACACGAACGTTCCACAAAATTGTCCTGAATCTGAAAAAAAAATTTAATATAAAAGAGAAAAAAATAAAAGAATTTGATATTGAAGTATATTCTCAACTTTTATTATTTCTAGAAATCTACTTCGCACAACAAAAGTATTGAAGACCCGAATGTTCCATAAAACTACCCTGTATCTGTAAAAATTCAACAGAAAGGAGGAAAGAATAAAAGAAGTTGATGTTGAAAAAATCTCAGATAATAAATCTCGAGGAATTTCTTTATTGAAATAATAAATTATGATCAATTGAAATGTGAATTTACTGCAATCCTGGCGGTAATTATTTTAAATAAAAAAATTAATATACTTCAGT
>NIJG01000314.1:197264-207362 GCA_002201625.1 Euglossa dilemma | reverse complement strand
AATATATATTTATCACTCCTTTTTATATATAATAATTTTTAAAATTTTTTAAAAGTTTTTGAAAGCAGATATCAATAAAAATAATACTTATTCTAATTTTTATTGTATTTAAAAATATAACTTTATTTGTTTCATATTATGTAAAATCATATTTGCATATAAATTAATAGGGAAATATAATCTCAATTTATCATTATGTTAATTATTTCATAAGTTTCTCAAATATGTTTTGACATTAGTCATTAACAGTTTAGGCTTGTATAATAATTTTTCATGCATGAATAATGAGAATAATAATATGAATGTAAACGGTATCCTATTACAAGTATACATATCGGTTAGAATATCTTGTTTCATAAATACATTTTTTTTCTCTATAATCACATCGATCATTGTGTCGTCTAATCTTTTTAACGTTAATTAATGAAAATTCAACATACGTAAATGCATCAAAGATATTAGTAAACTTATGTAATATGTATCATTACTAAATTATTAAACAAACTGTTTAAACATAATTACAATTTAGTAGAAAAGAGGATATTTTTTAACAATCAAGAAATTTTTATTTCTCGATTGTATTAAAAAGAAAAAGTTATATTTTTCAAATATACGTATAAATAGGTATGATAGAATGCATAGTCAATTAGTTAGATTTGTATTACAAACGATTTACTTTTATGTGACTAATGAGCGTAGAACGTGTTATTTGTAAATTCTGCATTTATGAATGCTTTGCATATTTCGTATTCCTTTCAAATGCATTTACAACCATGATTGATCTTAAATCATTTTATAAAAATACAAAATGAAAGATGCTATTTTAGAAACAGAGTATATAGTAATATAAGAATATAAGGAGTAGAAATCTTGTACCTCTATTAGATGAGAACGAAAATAGTCGACTGATTTGTCACGAAGATTCTGTTGTTTGAAAAAATAATGAACACGAAGTAGAGCATCCAGTACCGATTAAAATACTTCACATTATTACATAGACGCTAGTAATGTCTGATACGTCATTGCGTTAAATCTTCCTTCAATGATGTTATGTGCGCAACTGATACTAAACTGTAGCTACATCACAATATTACTTTTACAAGACACATACGTAATGATACTATGTGACACACACTAATATGAATTATACGTACAGGCTTATCAAGTCGGTCAATTAGAATGGAACAATACTTTTACATGTGACCTTCTAATATATTCGGTTATACTTTCCAGATGGCGGTATCAAACACTGAATATTCAGAGGTTTGAATTCTTGTTATTTAAAATCTTTATAAATTTGAGTATATACTTTTTTCTTAGATATTATAAATTAAAATAG
Source organism: Euglossa dilemma (assembly GCA_002201625.1). NCBI lineage: Eukaryota > Metazoa > Arthropoda > Insecta > Hymenoptera > Apidae > Euglossa > Euglossa dilemma. Next base: position 206,023 of record NIJG01000314.1, on the reverse strand, counting down.
GCTAATTCATGTTAATAAATTTTAATTTCAAAGAACACTGAATATACAGATATAGAAGGAAAACAAGGTTGTTTAAGTAGGAATCTGTTATATAAGTTTTCTTTGCATGTACGTTAGCGACACCTAGGCAATTTTTATAGGAAAGTAATGTCTGTAGCATCGATATTAATTATTCTTTTTAATCTATAATTGCATTACATGTGTTAAATACTCGTAAAATGAAATAGTTTATTTTTATAAAATTATATAACCAACGTGGTGACAATGTCTATTTTAAACTTTCCTTGATATTAATATATCAAGAATTAATATATTAAAATAGAATGTATGATAAGCATTTTTGTATTAATTTCTTGAGATTAAATTGAGAATGTCTACAGGTGTTGTATTGGTAATGTAGTGCAAGTATTAACCTTATTTTGATTTATGTGCGTTGATTCCAAACATCGCCACGGCGGCGTTACATGATATAAAATTTTAGCGGGAGTTATTCGGTTAGGTTGAATGTGTTCATTTGTGAACTTTGCAGTACTCGAAGCATTTGTTTTCTCAAAAAAAGGAAGTATTTACGAACAATGAAAGAATTTCAACTGTTTGTTTCAATGATACACGAATACAGGTGAGTTATTTTATTTTCTCTGCGTAATAATTTATTCCCTTCTGACTTTGCATCCAACATATTCCAGGGTTATGTTAACCATTTTAATACTCAAAATCAAATATCATACGAATAATAGTTTTGCTTATGATTTTTGTACAAATATACAATCTGTGTTATTATTAAATTAAGAATATTAATTTCAAAGACTGTATATTTTTATTTTTAATTTATCTAAATGCACAGAATATTAAATATTAAAATGGTAAAAACTAATGGTATTTTTATTATCTGTGATCAATTAAATGGATCGTTAGAAATAAAAATGAAGCAAAGAAATCAAGGTTATTTGATGGAACAGAAAATAATCTTCTCGTTGTTTTGAAAATTTCAGTGCTTTATATTCAAACCTACGGAGATCAATGTTTCGTCGAGAGGAACAAGCAGGAAAATAGAGGTTAAAGAAAGATAGCACGGTAGACGTTACATCGTTGACGAGCCCCGTAGATCCGGTCTGTTATCACTGGAATTTTAAAAGGCCGCCTCCTCGTCAACTTGGATTTATTCGAATTAAAACCCTGCAGGGCCGCACGCCGTCTGTCTGCCTGATAAGATTCTTCCTTGTGAACAGGAACGGGCACTATGCTTCTCACCGGCTCTCCGAAATCAAATTTCGAAAAAGGATTCCAATAGCCCTGGTCGAATTCGTTAAATTAAAAGGAAGCGATCGAATTAATAATTTCTTAATGGGAAATTAAGATGAATTGTTAAATTGTTCCATAATGAAAATTACGCCGAATTAAGTTCAAACCTTCGTCTCGTTTTTCTTTTACTACCGGGTAAAACCGATTTCAGTAATAGTCCTGAGTATTCGTCGATACCGATAATAAATATCCCAGGAATTGCGATTGTAAAGCGTTAGATATGTTATCAGTTAACGGACTTCCCGGAGATACGCGTTTATAGTGTTCTGTAGTCGACTACCGACATTGAAATTGCATTATAGAAGCTCGATCAGGCATTTAAACTCGAACAAACCCGTAGCAACCTCGACGATTGATTTTCAACGGGAACACGCATGTTGGTAGATGAAAAAAGGAACATACATGAACGTTTGACGTACAGCAAGATTAATTCGATAACTATGGGAAATTTCTAAGAGTCATGCTTTAAAAAATAAAACGCCAGAACGTAGCGGTATTTAAGAAATATTTATTACTGTATATTCGAATGTAAATTTATTCTAATCAAAGTAGGAAGGACCGAATGTAATTATAGGAATTCTCTATTAAATTATATCTGTTTTATACGTTATCTGTTTTAATAACGAAAATTTGTGAGAAGACGTTTCTAACTTTAACAAATTCTCTTTTCTATTTACTTCAAAAATTCGTTTTCGAAAAATTTCTCAAGTTCTCTCGTATCTTCCGCGGTATTCCATACTTTTCGGATTAAGATAATTTCATCGCGATGAAAGCATTTACGAAACAACGATAAAAATTGTCGAGACGACTCTATTAAAAGTAACACACGCTTTCTACGTCGCTATAGTTCCGCTATAAATGTCACGATATTCTTCGTTAGAAAAGAGCAAACGAAAACCTAGAAGCAGTCTCATTCCACCACTCTCTAAACTCTTATCTTTCGCATTAAATTCCTCTTCAATTCCATTTCAGTTCCATCCCGGCTTCTTCGCCACCTCCATCCCGGTCTTCACGACTCCACCGGACTGTCGCTGAAAAATTGGATTTATCTCGAATCGGAGGATTTCCACGGATGGTCAGAGAACGTGGGGCACCTTTTCGAGCGTGTCCTTACCTGGTGGTTCGGCGTCTACGCCGGACTTTGCTTTATGCGGACACTTTATGCCCCCGATTGCGAACGACACCGGAACGCTCTCAAGTCCTCGGCACCGATCGGGGATCCTTTTCCGATCGCAAAACAACGAGAGCGGTTTTAATTTAAGGTTCCAAGAAGGCCGTGGAACTGCGTTTCCTTCGTTGGGGTCTACGAGCTGGCGGCACGTTTTAATAATCGTGTTCTAGACGACGAGCATTCTCGTAAACCAGATCCGTTTTTATGCATGAATCTTATCGAGGTGGCCCCTTTCTCCCGCTGACTCATGGCAGACTCTTCTCATCTCGTGCAAGATGAATGTGTTCATCGGCTGATTGAAAATTTAAATCGAATACCGACTGATATCGACCGTTCATCGTACGAAAATCTAAACGTTCGTCGAGTCGCTAGAGGAATTTCGAGCAAGGATGCTTTAGTGCCTGTTTCGAGGGCTGCGCAGGATCGAGCGAGGAATTTACTGGATCAGCCGCTTATTAATACGTGTCAGCCTCGAATTTAGATAGTATATTGGACGAAAAGGAGATTCTCATAGATGGAACTTGGATTTGTTATCTGTTAGAGCGAAGAATGTTAACACTAGGTTTACAGGTTTTTTTTGTATATCTATTTCTACGGACACCCGTCAGATTTAGGATAAAGAAAACCACATATTTTCTTTAAAAAACAAACGATGGGTTTAATTTGAAAACAATCGCAATATTAACCCATTTGCATCACCGCTCTGAAGGGAGTCTTCCAAGACTCTCAATGAAATTAAGTGTAACAAACGAACTCTTACTTATATTTGATCCAGAAATTATACATATATTAAGACAACATCATTCTATGTGATGCTATAGTATAAATATTTATTCTTTTACATAGTTGTGTGATAAATAAATTTAAAATAGGTAAGCAACAGTTATCGAGTGCGGATTATTCCGTTTAATGATGCAAATGGGTTAATAGATTTAATATAAGTTAATTAAATCTGTTAATATCGTATAATCGAAGCAATCCATTCGTCAAATTGACGGGTCCCGTAAATTTAGTGTTAAGTATTTAATTATTAGAGAAATATTAGTGCAAAGAATTAGGGAGATCTTTGGGATTAAATGATTTTTTTAAAGAATGAAAAAGTATAGACAGATGTGAAAGAAGTAGAATGATTGATAGATTTTGCTGTCTCTGGAAGACTGGCGAAGAGAGAAAGTTGCTTGGAAGAGGATCGAGTGATTAATCGATGTATAAAATAGTATTATATAAAGTGGATATATCGAATACATTCTTATTTGACTCATACTGTTTGAAGAGAGGCAGATATGCGTTGAGAAAAATTATTTATAGGATGACCCGAAACTGATAAGTTATTTAGCTTCCGTTATTGCTGGAATATTTATAGAACTTTGCATTTTTATTTTACAGTTTTTTCTTACTTAAGAACAAGCGTACTTTAAATATTTTGCAATCGAGGAAATGTGTACTGTATTTCGTGTCAACGAGATAAGATACGACGTTGTTTAGTCCAAGACACTGATATAAACATTTTTAAGTTTAACAATTTTCGATAAGACGAGTTGAGTAATTATTTCGTAAGAAATGATTACATGACATTGCACTAGATGTATACTTACTCCTACATATTTTAGATAAGTGATTATTACAAATGCTTCAAGAAATGATAAAGACTTACTTATGACGTATTCCTCTTATTCATTCTTATTTGAATAACAAATCTTAACAGTTATATTAAGGATAAATGATTCGCAATTAAAGATAAATACACATATATATTACGTTGTTGCAATAATTTTTCGCTAAAAGTATTTCCTCAGGAGAATCTAGAATAACTCAGAAATATTAATCAAAGCAGTCTGTATCTTTAACAAATATTAGACAACAAACAACCTCTTATTATCTTAACAGAAGACATGTGTATCGTACTTTGAGCCAACCGTACCTCGCGATAACCATCTATCTCGATGGAACACGATTGAAAAACAAAAACAGCTACTTCGTGACTTCAGATAAGAAATCTGAAGTACATTTATGACGACATATAGGTCTCTAAGTGATGCCATTATGATACGTTATGAACTCGGTCATTCACACTCACTTTTTCTAGTATCTTCATCGTGATAAAACCATTTGTTAAGAAATCATCGATTTTCCAGGTGAATCTGCCGGAACGACCTATACCCGCTTCTGAGACACGGTTAAAACGTAGGTTACACGATTATACGTGTGGTAAAGGGTCAGAAGTCAAGACACGAAGCGAGATGGGGATCGAAAACAATTTAATGACTGCAAATGGCGGTCTTGGGAAAATTGGCACTGCAACATGGATAGTGAAACGGCGAGTAGAGAGACAGATACAATGCCGAGAAATATCGGCAATCGGTGCGGTCCCATTTGGTCTTTAAACGTTCCATAAAAAGAGCTGGACACGATTTACGTTTGATTATAGCCTGGTCGCGGGTCAAAAGTCGGTACGAAATGACTATCGATACGGGATGAGAGCGACCAACTGGAGATTACAGGTAATGACTAATAATATACCTTCGATCTTCGACGGAATCGACTGTTCTTCTTCAAAACGGTGCTGAAACGCTCGATAACGCTTTCTTCTGACCGGTACACAAAATCTAATAGTTAATAATCCACGACTGTGATCGTGTGATCGATATTGCAGTCTAGCTTCTGTGTAATTTTGCTCTCATGAAAGCACAAGTTGAGAATTAAGTAATTAATTCAACAGTATCTACTGTCTTGGTTAAATCGTTATTACAATTTGTGCGATGATGATTATATTCTTGTATTTTTTATTCTTATATTCGTCTCTGGATTATAGTTGAACAACGTATTATACTACAAGCTTCTTTTCGAGGCAATAGAATTCGAAAGTGGAGTCGAGACTAGTTATAGACATCGCTAATTCAATCGTTGCTTGTGTATTTCCATTGATATCGATGTCACTCCGTTTTGCATAAAATACCGATTTGTATTCAATTCGTTATTCGCTAATCGAACCGAGCCGATCGGGGCTAAGTAATCGATGTCTGCCATTTTCATTATTTCTTTTCTATTTCCTTCGCGACCTAAAAATTTCTAAGGTTTTTGTCAGTTTTATATAACTCTGTTTTGTAGATATTCTTTTATAAAGTATGTTTCGTTTAGAAAAACAGCAAAGCATTATATTTTATGCACCATTTCTGACTAAATCTTCATGCGATTATAACAGATAATTTTAATTAATAGACGAGATGTTTACAAGCCAGAGTGATAGATTCCATTTTACAAACTTTTAATAGGTATTTAAAATAAATTACCATTTTTTATTCCGTGGATTTAATTGATTTGATAAATGAGCGACTCAGATAAAGACGATAATAAAATTTAGCCTATTAATAATTAATAGTGAAATATAATATTGTATATATTTTTATACATACATATGTTTACATTAGTACATTGGCTTGAAATTTTCACAGGTCAAATTTTTTCTGTTAAAGATGTTCAAGTGTGTATCATGTCCTTTTATAAAATATTTCCAGTGATTTGTCAGCGCTATAGTTGCCTTTATTGGTGTCCTGAGAGTACACTAATACAAATATAATAGTATCAATGTTTGGTTTTAAAGCTTTTATAGTTCAGACTCTTGTAGTTTATTATTCGTAGTTTATCGATATTGAGATACGATATCTATTGATAACGATATAAATTACACAGTTTCATGTCAGCAATAGTAAATGACTGAAAACATGTTACAGAATTCAAGATCGGTTAGCTCACAATCAGTAAACCTACGAGTCATTTAATATCTCGTACGCGCAACTGATAACCCCTCATCTGGTTCACGTGTAGAGCTTTGAATTATCGGTCAGTGCTTCGTCAAAAATTAGATCTACAAAGACGAATAAGGTACATGTAAATTATCATTTCTATTCAACTTACACACCGTTACTTATAAAAATAAATAATTTTTGTAGAATCATTTCGTATCTACTCACCTGTGTACTTTAAATATATTCATTTCAGTTTCAGGTTTAAATTCTTTAAGCTAAGAATAATCGATTGCAAATCATATGTCGATAACGTATCATTCGATACATTATCATAGGAATAATTGGTTATGGTTCGCTAAAAAAATACTTAGGTATTAAAGAAACCATGAAGTAAGGGGTTAACGATTGTAGTCTTTACGGGTGTCGAACGATCGATCCGTGTTGATCGGATTGATCCATCATTGTCCGGTCCGAAACGGGACAAGACAGTACGAAGCATCGTTCTGGCCGTCCCAGTCTTCCTTCTCTTCTCGATCCCATATTCCAAGATGGCCGCCAGTTTGTGCGCGCGAACGAGTGGAGGCTGCGGTGCAAAAAAGGACGAGCGTAATAACGTAGTATCGTTAATGGCTGGGCAATTTCAGCGTGTACGAGTGGCCTCTCTTCCTCTCTCGTTCTTTCCTTGCCGCCGCCGCGTATCGTTCTTTCTGCCTCGTTTCTTCTTTTTTTCTTCTTTTTCGCCGTTCCTGCCCCTCTCTAAAGGCGCGGCAACCCACCTCCACGCGCTCCTCTGACACTCCACCTTTTGCAACCTCGGCGTGGAAACGACGCCGATCGCCAAAAACGGATCCGCATCGGCCTCCGATTCCCGAGGTTCAACACATTCGTATGTATTATCCAACATCTATAACCGAATACCGTAGGGATCTGCTATTTAAATGTAGGTTTTCTAAACACCAAAAATATTGTTTCTTCATACGATGCTTGTAATCATACGTCGTTTGTAACTGGAAAAAGAAAGTCGAATATTACGAACCCATGTAGGAAAAATATGACGATGATAAATTACCGGCATTACTAAAATTCATAACGTTGTTTAAATTCGTCAAACATATTTTTCGGTGTTAGTGGAAAATACACTTTTTTTTATCTGTGACTGTCACGACGATTATTGACAAAAGAGAGTGTGAGAAAGAATGTACTGGTTATTATACTTATGTGCAATATATAAAAAGACGACAACGACATCCTGTGGTTATATTACATACTAATTAGGAGGTAGACGTGTTGTACATCATTATCGACATAATGACTATGTACGGATACGAATATGATGAATTTACCATAATGTATAATTTGATAATTATCTGTTTAGTAACTTGACAAATGTGGAACGAGGACTCATTAAATGGATATAAATCGTTGTGAATATGAAAGGATATACTTGATTAGAGATTTTGAAATAATTTCGAATAGGATTAATTACCGACGTTGAGCTGAAAAGTTTAAAAAATTACATAAGACTACGTTACCGATCTCGAACGTAATAACAGCTTAAGTCACCCTTGCACCGCGAGAGTACTCTTTGGTTTGCTTTGGTTTCTCGTTTTATTAAGCCGATTCATCGCGTTCAACCCTTTGGCAATTCCTTTCTTTCATTCCTACGCTTTCATTTTAAGATTTTAGCAGAGAAATGCGGTTAATGAGAGTCAATTTGACGGGAGTTTTTTGGTGTTTTGATATGCGGAAGTGCGCAGAGAATGTTGCTGCGTTTTTGCGACACAGTGTTATTTTTCTCTTGCGTGATCTGAGATTTCTTTGATCAGGAGATGTGATTAAAGGTAATTTTAGCGATATCTTTTATACTTTTGCGTACCGCATGTTGGGAAATTTTAGATTTATAAGAATTGTTGCACGTTTGGAATTTTCCTTTTGGAGATGCTTGGTTAATTGAATTTTGAATTAACAATAATTTTGGTAGATTCAATTGACAACTTTAGTAAACAGTTGCAGTGTTTATTCGAAGATGGCGTTTCATGTTTATTGTTGCAGAAAGTTTAATATATTTGTTCTGAAAACATTTAATATATTTGAAATATATTTGAAATATATTTGAAATACTGACTTTAATTGGAAAATGCAAAATCTATACAATTTCATGGGACAATCATTCTATAAGGAATACTAACTTTTATTATTTTTATAATTTTTATATTATCACAAACTTTGTAATCAACTTAGCAATTAGTTGACATATCTAATAATTTCTAACGTCATTATCACGATTTCGCAATTTATGGTTCATTTACTATGAAGGTCGTTTAAGCAATATTCTTGTAATTCTAACACAATTATGTCCTCGTGATTTCTTCTTTTATCCTTTTCTTAGAATGCTTCAATCTCTCAACTATTTACCAATTATCAATGTATCCACTATATAGGTAAACACACACATATGTGTAACCAATATATTCCTCTTTCTACAAAAAAAAATGTATTTAACATTTATTATAAATATTTTAATATTTTCTTTCTTCAGA
>NIJG01000314.1:169266-180672 GCA_002201625.1 Euglossa dilemma | reverse complement strand
GGACCCGTCAATTTGACGGGTGAGTTGCTCCAATTATACAATATTAATAGATTTAATCAACTTATATTAAATTTGTTAATATCGTAATTGTTTTTAAATTAAATTCATGGTCTTATTTTTCAAGAAAATAATATAATAGTGTTAAATATAGTTTCGATTTCTGCGAATTTGCGTTTATTATTCATTTAATTTTATTCGTTCGTTTTATTTTATAAATTAGCTTCAAAGTGAATATGAAATTCGTATTTGAGTAAGTGCATGTAAAAATAACATTTGCGTTTTGTTTCTAGAATACGAATAGGATTGTTAGACTTTTATCTATTCCTCTAATTATGGCAGGAGCATAAAATTTGAATAATGCAAGAGAGAAAAGACACCCACGCTTTGTTTATTCGTGTTTCGCGATGGCAGAGATATTTTTTCATTTAATTATCTTCGCGCTAATTACCGTAAATTACACGTATGGCAGTATGTACCATCGGGACCTGCTAATGGGATAATTATTACAATTACTGGTAATTCAGTTTCACACTGATACTTCGCTGATTACAATTTTTTTCTCCCGGCTAATTAACCCAAAGAATTTTCAATTTCTAATGAATCAGCGTTTGCCTCTCTATACCATTCTTCCTTCGACAATTCTTTTGTATTCGCGTCTTACAACGCTTTTTTACCCCTACTCGTTCGCGTGATTACATTAACAGCTCGTTTCCATGGGAAAATATCGGCGATTTTAGCGTCCATAAAGAAAGTACGATCTCAATTTTCATCGAGTGTTACAGATTTCAGAGAGTTGTAATACTTCCATTGTTTTACATCTTATCCCGATAAATTTAGTATTGTCGGAGATCAGGAGTCACGAGATTTGAAAAAGCGTTGCAATTTATTTAGAATTAGACTAGAAATAAGTTACTATAAATCTCAAATCCTGCAAAAATCCTCCATAAATCTGTGCAATTTAATATCAGAAGTCTTTAAAGAAAAAAAATAAAATGGTACATTTCTTCTTACAATTCCCATCGGAAATTTTAGAAATTTTCTCAAAATGTCTTGTTTCCGAGACGATTTTATTTCCGTAATACCATAATTATGATACAATAATACCATAATTACGATACAATAATACCATAATTACGATACAATAATACCATAATTATGATCAATAATACCATAATTATGATCAATAATACCATAATTATGATACAATAATACCATAATTATGATACAATAATACCACAATGAGACTTTGGTACATTAACTCTTTGGGGCACCGTGAGATTAAAAATGCCCCACCCTTTCGATGCACGGTTATGTGACAATTTTAAACCCATCTCGAAATATATTATATTGGGACTATTTGAGTCCCAGCCAATAACAACAAACCGAATCGAATAATTATTATCATTTCTTTATGTTTCTATATAACGTAATACCTTTATAAATATAAACTACCAATCTTATCTAATTTAACACTAGATTTACGGGACCCGTGAATTTGACGGATGGGTTGCTTCAATTATACGATATTAACAGATTTAATTACCTTATATTAAGTCTGTTAATATTGCGATTGTTTTCAAATTAAACCCATCGTTTGTTTTAAAAAAAAAACATGTAGTTTTCTTTAACACTAGGTTTACGGACGTTTTTGAATACCTATCTTTATGAAAACCCGTCAGATTTACGGGTAAAGAAAACTACGTATTTTCTTAAAAAATAAGACTATGAATTTAATTTAAAAACAATTACGATATTAACAAACTTAATATAAGTTGATTAAATCTATTAATATTGTATAATTGGAGCAACTCACCCGTCAAATTGACGGGTCCCGTAAATCTAGTGTTAACCTAAATCTGACGAGTATCCGTAGAAATAGGTACACAAAAAACCCCCGTAAACCTAGCGTTAAAACGTAATAAAATTTCAAAATTGCACCAAAGCAATTTATTTATTTCCCGAAATCCCGTGTCTCAAAGAGTTAACCAACGATTGACGACCCGTGGCCGTCAACCGGAAGCTTCGTTTCCGCAATGAAACGTCCTCGTCAGTCTGCCCGCGAAGAATCGAGGAAGGAGAAGGATCGAGGGTGGTCGGATCTGTGGATAAATCGCGAGAAGAAATCGACGCGGAGCATGCGAGCAGCTGGAACGTGCCGGAACAGTATCGCGGACGATAAGAACGGCCGTTTGGGGGCGGAAGGGAATGCGGTCGGTGATAAACTCGTGGGTAGACAGAATACAGATCGAAAGTCTGCCGGCTAACCGAGTTATCTTGGCCCCCACTGTGTTCTTGCCCCCACTTTCCCTCCATTTGGAAAATCCCTTGGCACTAAATAAATGTTTCACCCTGGCCGGCCTGGCCTCGGTATATTTGTATGCGGTGTTGCGCCACCGACGCTGCACCCTGTCTACTATATACCTTAGCCCCGACTTCGTATAGTTGCCGGAACAATGGTGGAGGCATAGGTGTCCGTAAGAAGTACGAGCTTATCGTTCCTCGGATGGAAACGAGTTTCGTTTGCTTTCGAAGGTCGCTCGGTTTTCTCGCGTTCCTCGTTTTCTTGAAGATTCTTTTTTCCATTGGAGTAGTTTGACTCAGGTTTCGTGGTTTTTGAGGATTTGGATACAATAGTATGGATTTTAAGCAGATGGTTCGTTTGAATGTTGAGACAGAAGGTGCGAGAAGTGAGTGAGAGGGTGCATAGTTTCTTAATTATCTACGTCATTCCAAAAAAATCGAAAGAGGGATGAGAGTTGATTACAGAATATTCCGGGTATTTGATCGGATATTTTTTTATCACGTTACAATTGAGGCATGTATAATGCAAAAGTCTCCACTTTCCAAAATATTCCTATTTTCACTATCAAATTATTTAACACGTTGATTGCCACGCTATTTTGTAAAAGAAAATCTCCGTTTGGCCACGCACGATGCCATGCAGCACGCTCTTTAGACTGAAGTTCGAGTGCTACATCATTGGCAGGTTTCTTAACCCATTTGCATCATTAAGCGGAATAATTCGCACTCAATATCTGTTGCTTGCCTATTTTAAATTTATGTATGTAAAAGAAGAACAAAGTAAATAGCAATAGCAATAGCAATAGCAATAGCAATAGCAATAGCAATAGCAATAGCAATGGCAATGGCAATGGCAATAGCAATAGCAATAGCAATAGCAATAGCAATAACAATGTCAACTATGTAAAAGAATAAATATTTATACTATATATGGTATAATTTCTGGATCAAATATAAGTAAGAGTTCGTTTGTTACACTTAATTTCATTGAAAGTTTTGAAAGATTCCTTTCAGAGCGATGATGCAAATGGGTTAAGATCATTGCCGGGGGTAGTGATTACTTTTATCTATCGGAATGACTTTGATTCTCTTCCTTATCGGTTCGAAGGAAGCTATTATTCTTTCCCCACGATTTTCCAGCAGTAAAAGAAAACCCTGTATCTAATTATTAGTCGAAAAGCCCATTATATAAGTTTCCTTTACTTCATACTATTATGTCACAAAACAGATTTCAATTACTATTTAGAAACTTTCATTTCGCTGATAATATGTCTACTGCCCCTGAAAATCGATTTGGAAAAATACTTCAGCTTTTTGATAAACTTCAGAAAAAATAACAAGAAACGTTCACGCCTGGGATAAACATTGTCATCGTTGATTCCATGACGCGAAGGACTCATTTTCAAACAGAATATACCGAATAAAGCACATAAATACGAAATTAAATTATTTAAATTATACTCATGCGAAGGATATAAGTGATCAATAAAAATTTACTCTGGAAAGTCTGCTAACGGGATTAGAGAAACAGGATTGGCACACAACGTGTGTCTACAACTTGTAGATAAACTTTCCTATAAAATAATTCTATTTCTATAAAAATAAAACACTCCATACGGACCGATCAAAGGCACGAGCACGTATTAAAAAACCCACAACTTTTCGCCCAGATTGCCTTGGTCGACCTCAACTCTGTTTGGACTGTTTTAAAACATACCATTGAAATAATCTTGTAAAAAAAAGTTTACGACAATTCAATCGTCTCGTATTTTGTGAAATAACTTTTGAAATACCTAACAATATACCTTGTAAGCACTCAAATAAGCGTCACTAATCAGGATTTTTAGTCATATTAATCGACGCTTAATTTTTAATAATAACGTTCCGAATAATATTTTCCAGGTTTGATTTCCCAAAATCGATTCGAGGAACTAGAGGGTTTCTGTAACTTCTCAAAGACTCGATAAATCTAGGATCTTTCGCAGCGAACGGTGTTCCAGAATTTCTTAATATAGGTTCAGCAGAAAATTCATCCTCCTGGCCGATCGATCGGTAGGATAATCCCATTGCAGTTGATCCGATCGACCGATAACCGCAAACGCGATATCTCTCCGTGTATATGAGAGCCGCGTCTTCCCTTCGTGAAACTTTTTCTTTCAATGTTTCAGGAACATATCCGCCGACCGTCACAAACTCGCACGATCTTATAGGAGCCCCTTCAGGGCGATCCTCGGCCACGGGAACTTTAAAGTTCCGCTAGCTGGAAATCTGGATCGGAAACCCGCGGGGAGAACGGAAACTTCCTTCCATTTGTTGTATGGTCTGCGCAGGATAATTCAGAGATACGTCGATTTTCCATTCCTCCGCGGTGTCCGTGGTCCTCTTACGCTTGAATCTTTCAGGGGTTATAAAACCGTGCCAAAAGAGCTTTCCCATCGTTGTCCGTCAATGTTCTTCGGCGAGAGTGAAATTAACTTTCTTTGTTTCCTGCCACGCGATCGAAATTCTGTTCACCGACTCTCGTCTCGTGATTTCTAAGTGAATCCTGGAACTGTCCGGAGAATTTAATCTAGTTTCTGTTTCAGATATTATCTTCCATATCGATATTTAGATATTATATTCTTAATTGAAATTGCAACGGGCTGTGTAAACATTCTTGTAGATTATCGTAAAAATTGTTACGTTATAAAATATTTTTTAACGAAGAAGTAAATGTACTTCTTACTTTGCAAGAATTAAGAATTAACCCTTTGCACTCGAATGAAAAGTCACCATGTAATTTCGAAGACTCATATTAATTAACCCTTTGCACTCGAATGAAAAGTCACCATGTAATTTCGAAGACTCATATTAATTAACCCTTTGCACTCGAGTGGCGACTGTCAGTCACCATGAAACTTTGAGGACTCATAATAATTAATATATCAAATTTAAGATAATATGACAATATGCGAAATCAAATAATTCTACGTGTTAATTATTATACGATTCTCTAATTACCACTCAAAAAGATAATATCAATTTTATACCAGAAAATTTGTGAACTTCTACTCTTCCGTAGCTAAAAGATCGCCGAGTGCAAAGGGTTAATATATCAAATTTAAGATAATATAACAATACGCGAAATATCGAAATCAAATAATTCCACTATTATTTAATTATTATACGATCCTTTATTTACCACTCAAAAAGATAACGTCAATTTTATACAAAAAAATCTGTAAATTTCTATTCTTTTTTAGCCAAAAAGTCGCCGAGTGCAAAGGGTTAATAATTAATTAAGAAAATTTTTACTAAAATTACTGAATCGATTGTTTCAAACAATTTCGCGTATGATTCACAATAAACGACACACGGTGTTCGACTATGAAATTTCGCGAAATGATAATGACAACCATTTCAAATCCTGTGAACCATTTCAAATTCTTTCCGTTCGCGAGGTTTCCGCAAAGCGTGCTAGATTCCGACATTAAAGGATCTCGGATTGCGAAAATCGTCTAAACCAAATTACTTCGTACTTTGCTAAATTGCTTATTGCCTAAGAGAACGATTCCTTGAAGGGTTGCTATCGAGATTATTGCTGGACGTTATTGCAGGCGGCGAGGAACTCGTAAAGCGCGTTTCGAAAAATCATTACTCGTGAATCAAAAGTGGCTATTAAAGCCGTAGTGAAACGTTTGTAATTATATAAATCAGATTATTTTCAAAATCGTAATTTAAGCAATTTATCGTGGATAAGCTTAGCTAATGAAAACAAAATATCATAGCAAAGATGATAAATTTATTTCGGTTATCAATTATCGTCTTTTTAAGACTAGGTTTACGGACGTCTTTTGGATACCTATTTTTACGGACACCAATCAGATTCACAGGTAAAAAAACCACCTATTTTCTTAAGAAAAAAGACCGACGAATTTAATTTAAAAACAATTACAATATTAACAAACTTAATGTAAGTTAATTAAATCCATTAATATTGTATAATCGGAGCATCCCGTCCGTCAAATTGACGGGTCCCGTAAATCTAGTGATAAAGAACGGAAAACTTGCAATAAATAGAAAGGAATTTTTTGGGAAATTTCGAGGAAAATTAACGATTTATAGTTATTTTATTAACCACTTACGCTGGCAAGAAATTCACCGACGCGTGTACCAAAACAGTTGCTGGAAGGCGCCACAAAGTGTTTGATGCCTCACTTTTGCTTTTCATTTTAGAATGTGGGTTAAATATTGATACACTTAAATATTGGTACAATATGCAGTGCAATGATGATCTGTGCTCTGGCAACAATCACGCTGGCGATTCTGTGACAAAAGCTTTACGATGCGCGTCTTTCCAGCACAAGTGGTTTACAAAATTAGAATGCATAACTTTTTCCGCGACTTCGTAACAGTAATTCTTAACACTAAATGGTCTAAGTCACCGTTTTTTAAACTTTTATTAAAAACTCAACGTTCAACGTTACCATCCTAATCATTCGTATTCGAGATTTTTTTTCTAATATACGTATAGTCATTCTCTCAATGTCTTCTATTATTCTATCTTTTAAAGCTTTTACCGATCATTTTAACCGTGATAGGTTTACTATTAACCCTTTGCACTCTCAGTCGCCATTTAATCAGGTTCTAAAGATCGATATTAATCGATATAACAAATTTAAAATTACCCACCGATGCGTGGAATGTCGAGATAAAATAATTTTCATAGGATTTCTTATTTACCGTTTTAAAAATAACTTTATGATAGATGATCTTCGAATTGCTATTTTTCTGTAACGAAAAAATCACCGAGTGCAAATTCCTCACATTAGCAAACATATATCCTCTTACACTAAAACGCAGAAATTTTTCAAATCGTCGAATTCACACGTTTCGTACCCACGTGTTTCTCATCCACGCATTTTCCACCCTCTCCCCATCGAATTAATCATCCGCTCCTAGACGTTCTCATCACAGAGTTCTGGTCACAACAGTTGCTCAGACTCGTCGGTGCCCTTTTGCTCTGGTACCCGTTTGCAACCTGTAACCGAGACCCGTGGCAACCGGATTTAACTAGACTCCTGTTCTGTAACGAGCGTGTAACACTTGAACCCCGATAGATCCATCGCGGGCCCCTAACGGTGCAGAATTTCACAACAAGCCAATCGTTCGAGTCGACCACACGCCCCTCGTCAAGTGGTTGTTCGCTCGATGAACCTTGCGAGATTGACAAACGGGTCCCTGGGTCTCCCTTTCGCTGCAATATCACCCTCGCCGTGTTCTCCGGGGACCCACGCTAGGGAATCATAACATTTTCGCGTTGCACGTAGGTGTCGTGCAGTCACAGTTCTCACATGGCTGCGCTGTAACGAAATTGATGTCTCTGTTTCGTATCATGTTCCGGGTGTGACCGTCAATGAAAGGGGGTTGCAGGTTCCCTGATTATGTCCTGGATGTTAGACTGGTCGGGTTCCGTCAGGGAAAAAAAGAGAGTTTCGGTGGCTTTTCATCGGCGTCGGACTCGAGTTGGATTATTGTTCGACATTATTTTTGTTTCCGTGGTAATTCGTGATTCCAAGAAAAAGTTTGTTGAAATAGTCGAAGTGATTGTTGTGATACGTGTAGAGTTGGATATAGGTAGATTTTGCGATTTCTTTTTATTCGGTTCCATAGTTACTTAGATTAGGTGTTTTCTTTATTTTCTTGTAGGGATTGTAGGGATACGAATCCGAGAAAATGTTAGATTACCACTAAATTAACGATAGGATATAAAGGTAAAGAATTTACGGATTGAAGATTTTATTATTCCAACAATTTTTAATTTTCCTAATTTTTATTTGTATCTAAACTTATACCGCGGTTGAATAATCGATTTATTAGCCAGTTACTTGTTATATTACTGCAAAATTAATGATAGGATAAAAAAGTAAAGAATTTACGGATCGAAGATTTTTTTACTACGCCAACAATTGTTAATTTTCCTAATTTTTATTTGTATCTAAACTTATACTACGGTTGAATAATCGATTAATTAATTTTATGTACTTGCCAGTTACTTGTTATATTACTGCAAAATTAATGATAGGATAAAAAAGTAAAGAATTTACGGATCGAAGATTTTTTTACTACGCCAACAATTGTTAATTTTGCTAATTTTTATTTGTATCTAAACTTATGCCGCAGTTGTATAATCGATTAATTAATTTTACGCGTTTACCAGTTAAATTACTGCAAAATTAATGATAAATAAAAGAATAAAAAATTTACGGATCGAAGATTTTGCTGCGTCAACAATTTTTAATTTTCCTAATTCTTATTTGTATTTAAACTTATACCGCGGTTGAATACTCGATTGATTTACGTACTTAATAATTTTACAGTTACTTAATAATAACTATAAACTATTACGGGCTTAATACACATCGTCACGAGAATACACTGCAATTATGTAGTTCGTTGTTAAATTCAACCCTCGTCGAAATGATTTTATTGAAATAACGTGCAAGGGTCATCGATATAAAGTACCTATCAGTTTCTCATTGATGCACCAGTCGTCGGTGGTTTTCGACCCTTCTGTCGCTGAACAGTTCCCATTGATGCAGCGGGTACGCACGCGAACATGCACCCTCCTTCGATCTAATCAATTATTTACTATCGCCAGTGTTCTGTTACGAGATAAATATTCTCTCTGCGTAATGCGAGTCTGAATCAGACGACAACGGGGAGCAGTGTACGAGCACAGCAGACGATTACAGAAACGTGTAACGAGCGTCTCTCAGACACAAGGGACCAATACAGGCAGAGCTCGAAAGATTTTCTTGCAATTAACTTTTTCCTACCGTTCGAATAACGGCGAATTTACAGAATGAAATCGCTTTCGCAGACGAATACGTATATATCTTTTTTAATTCCAAGTCTCTAGAATTTATTAAAACTTAACAGACAGAATTGAAAGAAATAGAAAGGTAACTCGTAAACATCTTGTTTCTTTATAGTGATAAATAAATTGTTAATTTAACGTTAAGCTTGTGTAAATAAGTCAAGTTCTTCGAATTTTATTAGGTTGATGCATATGAAATGTCGGATTTTTTTACATGCGAACGTTTGTCTTCCTGTTTTCGTTATACTTTTGGTTTTGGCATAACCTCGTTTATAGTCGTACTGTCCATTGCCAGAGTCACGTTTCAACAAAGGAGATTTTCTCGAAAGTGTTCCCTTTTGTTATTTGATTTGAATTTTCTACCGATATGAATCTAAACGATATTCGTATAATTTTTTCGTACGAGTATAAACTTGGTAATAATGCTGCAAAAGCTGCACGCAACGTAAACCAAGCGTTTGGGGAGAATACAGTTAATGATCGAAAAGTGCAGCGTTGGTTTGAAAAATTTAGGTCCGCTGATTTTTCGCTACAAAATGATCCGCGTGGGAGACCCAAAACGTCTGTGAAAAATGACGATCCGAAGGCATTGGTGGAAGCGGATCCAACTGTATCCACGAGGGAACAGGCTACCAGGATGAAAATTGACCATACAACAATATTGCGACATCTTTCTGAAATTGGCAAGGTGAAGAAAATGGATAAGTGGGTACCGCACGAACTAACTGAGCGAAATAAGCTGGATCGGTTGAACGTATGCTCATCGTTACTATCCCGATTTCATCGAGAGCCATTGAAATATGAAGTTTTGCAGCACCCAGCCTATTCACCGGATCTCTCGCCAACCGACTTTCATTTTTTTAAACATTTAGAACTGTTTTTACGAGCTAAACAGTATGAAAATGAAGACAGTTTGAAAAATTCGATATCAGAGTTTATCGATTCTAAAGATCAGAATTTTTTTAAGACAGGCATCTATGCTTTAAAGTCTCGTTGGGAAAAGTGTATCGAAGCGAATGGAGCATATTTTGATCGAATAGTTAATAATTTTGAAAAAAGATATGCAGTTTTATATATTCGCTTAAAAATCCAACATATTACACCAACCTAATACTCATCGGTTCCCTTTTGCGTCCGCAGAATGCTATCTAAACGAACGAAAAACATGCTTAGAAAGATTCGAGAATATTCGCTTCTATTTCCTTTCACGCGATCGTATAATTCGCAGGATCGGAAACTTCGTGATAAAACCCTGTATCGCGAAACGACTGCACCCCGACAACGTCCCCGAAATTCCTTCATCCCATCCGTTGGCACGACACGGAAAACGGAGCGATTATTTGGCGAATCACTCCAGCGTTTCCGGGCTTAAAACTCCGGGTGTGCTGAATAAAAAATAACCCTTTTGGCGGGGGTACGCGTACAGCTGGTTTTCCACGTCGTCGCGTCTTTCATCCTGCAACAGGACAGCCCCGGTCAAACCCCTTGATTTCCCTCTTTGTTCCTCTGTCCTCGCCCATCCCGGCCTCGCCTCCTCGCCTGTTGTCTTTGTCGCGACGGTATCGCAGGATTTGTAAGCGTTTCCAAAAGGGAGAAATGAATTATTTGGGCGACGGTGAAAACGACTAAGTGACACGCGGACGTCTGACATCCAAATTGATCCTCGATCGGGACGGATCGAGCAGAGGTCGAGTTCCTGTTGGCCCTCGGGACGAACGCTGGATTTCTGCGCAAGAGATCGCACCGGTAAGCCGGCTTTCTTGCATAATTCCCCACCGCCCACCCATTAATCTCTGAACCGTACGAATCAATGTAAATCGAACTGCTTGTTTGCCTATAATTTTCTCCTCTCTCCACTTTCCCAGCCCCTGTTCCATCCTGGATAAAACATTCCAATTAGCGGCACTCGGGTGCTGTTTCATTGCATTTCCAGCTAATCGTTTCCATTTCGTCTCGAGCAGGTTCCCAGCGTGGAAACTCGAGTGTCGATCTTCGATTGATCCATGGGATTTTTTAATAGGTTGATTCTCTTTTTTTTTATTCGTCTGTGAATGTTAAATCGAGAGTGTAGGTATACTTAGGGTGTAACGTTAATTTATTTGGGTATTATCATAGGGAGAAATTAAGTTTTTAATTTAGGTTTTAAATTTTGTAACGCTATTATTATATTTATTATTATTATTATTGGCGCTTGTATTGTTTCTATTGCGTTTATCGTTTCGAATTCTATATTAAATTTTTTAATA
>NIJG01000314.1:141953-168560 GCA_002201625.1 Euglossa dilemma | reverse complement strand
AAGGAATTAATATTTATTCCTCAAAATTTAAGGAATTAATATTTATTCCTTAAAATCTATATTCCTTTAAAAAAAAAGATATTCCTTAAAATCTAAGGAATTAATATTGATATATAATATTAATACTTGTTCTATAAATTTTTGGTATCAACTTGAGGTCAATGATTAAGTAACCGAAGAAATGAATTTTTGTAACACGAAATCGAGTCTATTATTTTTATTTATATCTTCTTACTTCCAGAAACTAATCAATTTTTATATATCCCATTACTCATCGCATGATCATAGAAATCCACATTGAATCTCGATTATTCGCAATTTACCAACTAACCGATAGTCAACGAATCAATCTGCATACAATCGACGCTTTACCATATTTCACGGAACTATACCGTGAGCAACGCGAAATACTTTGGTGTACACGTGCGTTGGAACTGCGTAATGATACGCAACCACGGGTCATTAGAAAAGAAAGAGTCGGTAATGCAAAAGGCGAGGAAGCAAGTCTCTCGAGTCGATGTTTCGCCACTACGTGTGCAGCAAATTATTTTGTTTCCATTACCCTCGGTACCGCAATGTTCATTGCGTAAAGGCACACTCCGCGTGGATTATCCTCGAATGAATCGTCGATCGAAATATCCTTTCGCAATTTGCCTATTCGAATGACAACCCGACGATTCGACGCGAAATTTTAAGCATTCGATTCTTTAAACATCGAATATTCGTCTACGTCCGTTTGTTTTGCGAATTATTTGCTTGGAAATGGAAAAAAATATACACAATTTTTTGTTGCTTTAGTTTTGTAATCATTCGGTTCGCAGAAGTTTGTTTTTATGATTTGTATTGGGTCTTTGCACTATAATAAGTCAAATCCATGATCATAAAATATGCTAATTAATATGATTGTAATTATATTTCACACGTTAACAAAATTCGCAAAATTTATACAATTTTTATATAATTTCATTGTGGATGGAATAGGTATATAGCAATTAATTTTAAATAAATTAATTTAACATGTGGAGTAATTTATGATAATATTGCAATTTCTTACTACATTTTACTATGTAATAATAATATTAATAAATGCAATCTTGCGAATTTTATATTTCTATTTTTACTAGAATTATCATCGCAAATGTAATATTTCTATTTTACTAATGAAAAATGCATCCTACAGTTCCATTTTATACATAAATATAATTTTCATATTTCGTTTCTTACATTTGTCGCGAATTACACAAAAATTTTTAATTTAAAGAATGACCCCAAATTTAAAATTAAAATTCATTTAAAAAAAAGAAGTTCAAAACAATTATTTACAAGTGTGGAATATCTTTTGCTAATTTTTATAGATTTCTTATTGTTCGTAGATTTATTATTTATTTCTGAACAGTTTCGTTCGTCTTATAGTTGATGCATTATACTTTTAACTTTCCGCGCGTTTATAGAAGACACAATCAAAGTGCAGTTTAATAAGGCTTCAGCTTAGAGAGTGATAAAGTCGCTCGATAAGAGGAGGAAAATGGCGGGGCGAGTTTGTAGACGGTCACCATTTTAAATTGGCTCGTATACAAGGAGGTGGCTGGCGTCGTGTGACTGCAGGAGACACCAATACTTTCGTCAGGTTGTAGAAACTATCGATCAATAGCGAACAAAGTTCTTTTTCACTCGCAACATCGACCAGTTCCCTTCGAGATAATGTTTAAAGAATTATCATAGAACTGGAATAGAATTCTCTTCTGCGAACAACGAAATATACTTAATAATTTTCGTTTTGCAATCTCCATTTTCTCAGTGTAACTTCTGCACTCCATATTTTCGCTTTACTTTATTTCGATTATTCCTTTTTGAGCTTTTATTCGTTTAAATCGTATCGAATAGGCCTTTGGTGGTCTAGGAAAATTGATATCGTAGATTTAAAAAATAGATATTCTCTGTTATTATAGTTTGAAGTTTGAGATACTAGGTCCAGTCGTTTATTAAAATTTAATTTTTTCCAAATACGTTAACGTGTAACATATTAGCTGATGTATTGCTGAGGTTAGAGCTTTATTTAATCTATGATTTAGGCATTTAATTATCTGTAACATTTCGTTCACCATGAAATTATACAACTTTGTAGAATTTATGGGAATTTTTCGTCGTTTAGCTGGTCATTTTATTAAATAAAAATTGGTTAAGTTTAGCGAATAATCTATTTTTACAAACTACTCGTTTAATATCAATTACTTACTTCAGTCTCTCCCTTTCAAAGTCTAAAATAAACGAACGTAATAAAACAGATATATAAATACAGAACACTAAACGAATCTGCAACCAAAAATGATAGACACATCTACACTTATACCATTTCAAGTCAATGCACGAAACAAACCTCTAAATACAAACCCCAAAGCAATTTCCTCCCACAATGCTATCCAGAAAGATTAACCCCTTGCCATACTTTGACGAGTATTACTCGTGATGATAATTTTGGGCCAAACCTGAATATCACGGGTCCTACTCGTAATCATTTACACGCGAATAACGAATTATTAGACTTATTTTTTATTCTGCTCGACGAATATTTGTAGTACATACTAAATACGGAAATAAATCTTGTTTATATCACGTTTCAAGTTCCGACACTCTGTCTTCCTCACTTTAGGCTCTTTTCTCGATCAATCGGGCTCATAACTTGGGTCCGGATTCTTCCTAAATAAATAGTATGGCAAGTGGTTAATCTCCCCGAAACCTGTGTATCTTTCCTAATCCCAAACAATCTGAACTCCAACCCGCTTCGATCCAAAACCTCTGCATTCCGAAACAGTGTAAAAACCCTATGTAAAATCAAGCATGCACCCATCGTACCTACGAATCCCATATACACCGACAAGCCATCTGACCGCGAATCGGAACCCATCGAACTCTGATCGAACGGAAGAGGCGAAAAGGATGCAGAGAGAAAAGAAGACACGGGAAAGTGAGTTTGGCCCGAGCCTCGGGATCGGTTTCTCTGGGAGCCTTGGGGGGAATTGGCGTGGCTGGCCTTTTGCTTCGGGCTGCATTCTGCGGGCTGCGCATACCTAGCTGCAGAACACGGGGCCAACTCCATCGCAACAGCGCGATAAAAGCCGCGGTGGAAGAGGAAGAAGAAGAGAAGGAGGTCGCGCGAGCACGAGGAGCGAAGACGAGAAAGGCTCGGAGTGGAAGAAGGGCAGAGGGAAGGTGGAACGGAGAAAAAAGGAAGGATGGGTCTAGAGAGACGGCTGAGGGAGCCGGTGGAGGGGCCAAAAAGGATATTCGTCGTAATTAAGTCCCTCCGCTTCTTGAACGCGCGTTCCTGCAGCGAGACGAGGACACGAGGTGGTGGAGAACAGGGCGGGAGGTCAGGAGAGGCAAGAAGGACGAAGGAGAAGGAACGTGCACACG
Source organism: Euglossa dilemma (assembly GCA_002201625.1). NCBI lineage: Eukaryota > Metazoa > Arthropoda > Insecta > Hymenoptera > Apidae > Euglossa > Euglossa dilemma. The sequence continues at coordinate 165,146 of NIJG01000314.1, read as the reverse complement.
GATCTCTGTTCTCGAATGGAGGAAGGAACGAGGAGGAACCTGGGGCAGCAGAGAAAAAAGGAGGCACGACGATCGGGCAATAAATAATATAGGAGAAAAAGGCGATCGCCTGCAACATTCTGCTCAAATGTTAAATAGGTATCAATTTAACGCCGGCCAATAGCGCGGAAGGTGGGCGGGGCCAGGTTGCACGGGATTGGACAGCGGCGTCGTGGTAGGCGATGCCGAACGTCGGGACGCCGGGTCGTGGCTCGAGTCGCCGCAGAAGCAGGTAGGGATGGACCATCTGGTCTCTCTGGTTCCCTCACAACGTCCCGTCTCTCTCGTCGCGACCGACCTGGATTCACGTCCCAACTCACCACGGACCGAGTTCCGTGCGGAAAACACAGCCCTTCCGAGCACCACGTGAGCTGCTCAGCTTTCTGCCTCCGTCCAAGTGTGTATACCATCGCGTCCCTTCTATTTCCACCCGGTAAATCCGCCGATTGACACGTCCTCGCCCTTTGGCTCGTCACTCTCACCTGTGACTCTCACCCGTGACTCGGACTCGTGTCTCCAAACCCTGTGACCCAAGAATTCCGAAGGTCCCAGTTGTCGCGAGACAACTCGTTTTACCTTTCGGACGGTTTTCTTCCGGAAGAGTGAACAGGAAGTGAGCGAACAGTAACAAGTGTCCTAGACTCTCTCCTTCGGTGTGTCATTGTGCACGGACCGTGGATGGAAACAGTTGAGCGTTATCAGTGTCCTTCGAGTGAGGCTTTCGACCTGCGTAATATTCCGACTCTACGCGAACAACATGGCCGTCAGGCTAATCGGAGTACAAGGTACCCCAAACCCGGACAAAGATGCACCTAAGCTATCGATCTAACCCGAACAAGTGTCTACTCCTGTAAAAACCTTCCATTTGAGACTCAAAAGATTAAAATTCTCCAAAAGCTACCTCTAAATTCGAAACATCGAAGTTGGAACACGGAAGATTAGAGGCGCAGGATGACTATTCGTAGTAAGTTCCCGTGAAGGATCATCGCGAAGGACCACGAGCACTGTAGAAACGATTGCAATCATCATGTCGGTTCACGGCGACAGCGACGTGGACGCGACGGAGGAGATCAACGTGGACGATTCGGACTCCGGAAGTTGTAGTCCTCGAAACTACACCAGCGATAATCGCCGTTTGGATCATTCGGAGTATTCGAATTCGCCGCCGCCGAGTCAAACTAGTTCTAGGACGTTGCAGAACGAGTCTCCGCGGAGTCATCCTTTCAGTATAAGCCGTTTATTAGGCGAAAATCGGTCGCAGAACCCGAAGAGTCCTTCTTCGGAGGATCTGGACAGCGACAAGGAGAGAAAATGGTCCTGGGAAGAGGGTAACAACAACGGTGGCTCGTCGATGACTCTAGACGACGGCAGGAGGTCCTGGGGCCACGAGATCGAGGAGAAGCTGTCAGAGAAGGACGACGATGACACCGGAAGCACACCGGAAACGCAGACCAATTCCGCGTCGTCGGTCCATTGCACCAGCGCGGCTGATTTATTGGCTCCGTTCAGGCTTTTCCCGACCGGATCCGGCTTGATATACACCGGCGGAGGTGTAATAAGAGTTCCTGCGCATCGACCACCCGGTGCTAATGGGACTGCAACGGGTGCACTGCCGGCACAGGCCTTGATACCACCATGGAGTTTACAAGCTCTTCAGCACAGTCAACAACAGGCGGCGGCGGCTGGTCTTCACAGGGCCAGTTTGCTCGCCAACCTGGCCGCACATCCGCTCCAGGGACACCCACACCTTAAGGACAGGCTGGCAGGTAAGGGACACGTTCACGCGTTCCAACAGAGGAATTTAGGGTTCCCCATAAGAGCCTCGGGGATTAGTGCAGACGTACAAATTAGACTTGTAGATACAACGAGAAGAGTAACGTTAATCGAGTTCTATTAATCCTTTGCACTTTCTTTGGCTAAAGAGGAGCAGAAATTTACAGATTTTAAAACTGACGTTATATTTTTGAATGCTAAATAAAGGATCGTATTATAATTAACACGTGGAATTTCGCATATTGTTATATTAGCTTAAATTTGATATGTTAATAAATATGAGTCTTCGAAATTTCATGGTGCAAAGGGTTAAGTTTATTGTTTGACGATGAATTTGTTACGAATCCGAATTATTGGATTGTACAGGATATGTCGGTGGTTTTGATTAATTTATTTTCAGAATTTTCGGATTCGATAGTTGCTCGTGTAACGCGGTATTTATTTACAAGGAACAAATTTTTGTTTCTTCGTTAGTTGTGACGCAAGGCACATAATTTGCCTTTAAATCAAATTTTATAATATGGTTTAAAAAAAACTGTAGTCAATTGTGATTATTAGTAGAATTTATGAAAAGATTGAATATGGGGTGTGACTGTTGTTTTGATTTTTGTTAATCGTATTTATATTTTTAAGAAAATTAGGTAATTTCACTGACTGCTAATGAGAAGAGTTAATCGATCAGAAGTTTAATCGACAATATTTCAAAAGTGAAAATACGTTTTTCTTTATAATTACAGCTAAGATATAATGCAAATTAAAAAATTTCACGTTTCTTTTGTTTTTCGAGATAAAATAAAATGTATATTATTTTCTGTTATATTAAAAGAGGAATTATTTATTTATTTCCAACTCTTTGATTTCGTAAAATTTCTCGCGTTACAGGGATTACCACTGTGTTTATTAACTTTATTAACTTTCTTTAATTAGGTTATTAACTTTCTGAATTTTTTTCTTAATTAAAAGTGGTAGTTGCATAAGCGGTTTTTCCGATTAATTTATATAATTAATTTATTATAATTTTAAATTCTCAATTACCGACACCATCTAACATAACGTGGAAGATTATTTTCGAAACCATTTTCTCCACGGTAGCTAATCACGCCTAAACAAATTATATAAAGGCTATAAATCGTTCAGCTTAGGAATAAAACTAGGGTAATTAAACGGGACAAAGAAAAGAACACGTGTTATCTGTTACTTAACATTTGTCTCGATCCTTAATTAGCTTGTAGACGTCTTCCAAACGTGTTAATTTCATTTTCTTTCTTTTCAACTCGGTATGTTATGCTTCCTATCAGTTTATGTCATTTAATCTGAGACTTGAACGACGGAAACAAGCTCGACATTTTACCACGCTCCGAACAAACAAGGAAAGCGGTAGTGGTCCATAAAACGAGTAATACGATTAAATTTTATCTTACATAAATATCGCTGCTTCCTATTAACGTTAACAACCATGCTAATATTTCGTTTATCGATATAATATCAATATTCCTTGATACATCCTTCGCATAAATTGCTCGGCCGAATCACATTGCTATTTGCAAAACTATACAAATCGTGCTTTGCATATATATATATATATATACACGATATTGAAATTGATATTGATATTGTAAAATTCACCGAACTGAACTGAAAATGTAGAACTTTCATCGTACGAGCTTCTATTTTCGAGAAAATCGCCATGCAAAAATTTGGAAATTATTGAAATAAATCAAGTACTAAAGCTCACGGTTATTCGTTAAGATTATATCTCATCCTAATTAATATTATTTGCAAATACAAGAAAATCGAGTATAAACGTGTCATTACACAACGAATCTTCAAGCTCAATTTTTAAAAAATCGAAGCCTCGAAAGAAAAAACTTTATTTTACATTTTCGATACGGTTTTATGCGAAGAATTATCTCCTTGTCATAATTCGCGTCGAATATTTCGAATATCTCGTTCGAAACGGTGAATTTATTTCCAGCAAAGCGATCTAAAAGCGGAAGCATGTCACGATGGAGATTAAATCTCGTTTCATTTTATAAATGTCGGCGAATCTGTATTATATTCTTCCCTAAAATGCCACTCGTTTAATTCTCGTTACGTCCATTATTTTTACCAGCGATTAATTTTCGCCCAGTTCTTGATTTCGTTCCCGGTATCTGGACATCGTGTTACGTCCTTGTAACCTTAATGGTGGTTATTAAATTTCGACGTTACGATAGTGACGAAATTGTGGCCCATTATCCGGCGAACGAGGAGGAATGCCATTTTCAGAGCCGCGAACTGGTCCTTGATTCTTCTTCGTCAACCGTATTTTCTGGACCCAATAATCGCGTTGTTATTCTCAATTTACACCAGTCGCTTGTATTTACCTCGATGCAGGAAAGAAATGACTTCTTCCGAGGAGAATTGCGGTTTCGATAGCCGATGAAAGACAACGGAGACGTCAAAACGAACAATAACGATTCTCATCGCGTATAGATCGTTTTCACGTTGATTCCGAGGATTGATCTATGAATTAGACAAACGTGACGGGTTAAAAATAGCAGTTTCTCTCGTGTTTTACGCGATTTATGCTGTCTCTTAATTTATTTCGCGTGTATTTATATTTTCCACGGTGGGAATATTTTCAGAAGGTATTTTGAACGAAGTAAGCAAAAAGAGACTGATCGATGCTAAAAACAGCCTTTCGTTTTAAATAATTTTCGAGAGACGGGTCAAGATAAAAGTAGATATTCTTTATTTTTTTTTTCTATCTTCTTCTATCTTCCTTGAAAACGAATGAATACGAAGGGATTTACTCCTGATAAAAGTATAACGTTTTAAAAGTGAAGCGAAGTATACCAAAATATGAAATTTCTTTAGCTTCTTCCTTTACTTCGTTTTTGAAATTTATCGAATTAAAAATTCGAGTAATTTTCAAACACGTCGATTAATTACGTTGCAGATAACGAGACAGTCTGTTACACACGCGTCTATAATCCATATTTACATAAGTCTGGTTGCTGCTTCTGAGAAATCTCACGGAGGGCAGTCTTCTTATAAATAACACTAATAAATGTGCTTTATTTCGTTTAATAAATCAAGATGTATTTCGAGCAAGACGATTATAAGTGGTTCCCAAGGAGCTAGAGGTTGAAGCATCACGAACGGATGTTCGAATATGCCAGGTTCCCACGAATATACCACTCGGTTCTGTTCTCTTCCTATTTCGATATTCCTTTAAAAATAGAAACGGACATCTTTCCGTGCATAATTCAGCGCTTTCTCTAATTTTATTTTTTACTCACGGCTGGTCTCCTCCGTCCAGACGATTCAAGCTTCTCTTCCACCTAATTCCGTATCTCTGGTCTATTTCCAATCCGGCCACGCGAGCGATCGAGCGATACAGAGAAACGCAATGGGTAAAAACGAAGGTAAAATTCGCTCATTACCGGCTAATTAGTTAAAAATAACCAAATCGGCAGCAACTCGCGTTATCTCGCCTCTACCTTCGTTTCCAGCCAATTCGCATAAAGCAAACGACTCGCGCGAATTACATGCCTGACCGATCGCCTGGACAGGAAGTGCGAAATATATCTGGTCGCATTAAGCTGGTATTTTAATGCATGGAAAGCTTAGATATTCCATGCTTTTTATTTATATTATTTGATTTAACGTCGTATTGTGGCACGATGAAAAGAATTTAGGTAATTAACGCTAGGACCTAACGATCTGTAACGAATAATTGAATATATTATACATAAATTCTAGTAATTATGGAATATGAAAATTAAATATCTCGTTTGGTGGATCTACCGTTAACATTGATCAACGATGTATCGATAAAATTGGTGCGTTGCATTTTTTAGTTTTAATACTACGATTTTGGAAAATTTCAGGTTCTTAGATCACGTAGAAAGATTTCTTAACCCATTTGCATCGTTAAGCGGAATAATCCGAACTTGATAATTGTTACTTAACTATTTGAAATTTATTTATCGTGCAGGTACCTATAAAAATAAATATTCACGTTATAACGTCGTATAAAATTATGATTAATGATGTATCGATAAAATTGGTGCATTGCATTTTTTATTTTTATTTCCATATTATAATTTTGGAAAATTTCAGGTTTTTAGATCACGTAGAAAGATTTCTTAACTCAATTGCATTATTAAGCGGAATAATCCACAGTCGATAATTGTTACTTAACTATTTGAAATTTATTTACTGTGCAGCTACCTATAAAAATAAATATTTACGTTATAACGTCGTATAAAATAATTTTACTTTAGAATACGTATAATGTTTTAATTAAATATAAACAACACTTTCTTCGTTACGCTTAATTTCAATTAAAGACTTGAAAGACACTAGAGCGAAGATGCAAAAGGTTTAAGCAGATAATTTTTCAAAAACGGAGAAAGAGATTTATATTATTTATAATTGATTAAACTGCACCGTGGAGAGTGTAATTATTAAAACCGTAAATGGTTTAACTTCGATACAAGAATTCTGAAGGAAATTTCAAATTCTGCGATAAAATTTCAAATTTTCCAAGCGTCCTTCGTTTACCTCACCAATTTTCCCGAATTATCGGCACGATCGAGTATGAAACTTTACGCAACGGAAGCACCGGTGAAAATTCCGTGTCATAATTAATTCGAATGGAAAGATTCGGATGAAAGCGTCGAATCGAGTGTCAAAAGCCTGAGATCGAGGGAGAAGGTGGATCGGGAGCTGAAATCCGCAGCTGATAATTATTACTTAACTATTTGAAATTTATTTACCGTGCAACTACCTATAAAAATAAATATTTACGTTATAACGTCGTATAAAATGATTTTACTTTACCATACATATAATTTTTTAATCAAATATAAACAAAACTTTATTTATTACGCTTAACTTCAATCGAAGGTTTGAAAGACTCTTTTTAGAGCGAAGATACGGTTAACTTCGATACGAGAATTCTGAAGGAAATTTCAGGATTCTGCGATAAACTTTCAAATTTTCCAAGCGTCCTTCGTTTACCTTACCAATTTTCCCGAATTATCGGCACGATCGAGGAAGAAACTTTACGCAACGGAAGCACCGGTGAAAATTCCGTGTCATAATTAATTCGGATGGAAAGATTCGGATGAAAGCGTCGAATCGAGTGTCGAAAAGCTGAGATCGAGGGAGAAGGTGGTTCGCGAGCTGAGATCCGCGATATTTCTCTAATCAGGCTCGTGTATCTTTAGACCACCAGCTGGTCGACCGTAGGTGGCTCGTCGTCGTTAGGATGACGGTTCGCGATGGCTATGCCGCGTGTAGTCGATATCAATTATGAACTGTGGCGTGGAAATTATTCAATCGAGGCGTCGTCAGGATCGCTCGTAGCCGAATCGTCGCGGAGACGTTCCCGTATGCAAAATACCCGCGCACGAAGACAACCTCGTCCGTGGTGTGAGACGTACAGTAGTCTGGCGTGTGTATACGTGTGTACCCGCGGTCGCTATGACATTTTAATGGCGTGCAGACAAGTTGAAGTCTTCACGTTCCTCCGAACTCGCTCGATAAACCCTCGCGGTTCCTTTTTCTCGCTTTCTCGGCCGGACCCGTGACTTCGCTGAAAGGTAACGCGCCACGGAAACCAGTCCCCGAGCAACGAACCGTTGCCTTTTATCTAACGACCGTTTCCGCTAACGAGACGCGTTAGTTAATTCGAACGCTTCGGACGATAGCGAGGAATCGAGCTGGATGAATGCGTCCGCAGGAGGACGCCCAGCGCCGCAGCCTTCCGTCACTTTTCGGCTATCTTGCAAATGAAATGGACCAGCGATGTATTAGGTTGGTGCTGATTTTTAAGCGAATATATAAAACAGCATATCTTTTTTCAAAAGCTGTTTATTCGATCAAAATATGCTGCATTCGCTTCGTTACACTTTTCCCAACGAGACTTTAAAGCATAGATGCCTGTCTTAAAAAAATTCTGATCTTTAGAATCGATAAACTCTGATATCGAATTTTTCAAACTGTCTTCATTTTCATACTGTTTAGCTCGTAAAAACAGTTCTAAATGTTTAAAAAAATGAAAGTCGGTTGGCGAGAGATCCGGTGAATAGGCTGGGTGCTGCAAAAATTCATATTTCAATGGCTCTCGATGAAATCGGGATAGTAACGATGAGCATACGTTCAACCGATCCAGCTTATTTCGCTCAGTTAGTTCGTGCGGTACCCACTTATCCATTTTCTTCACCTTGCCAATTTCAGAAAGATGTCGCAATATTGTTGTATGGTCAATTTTCATCCTGGTAGCCTGTTCCCTCGTGGATACAGTTGGATCCGCTTCCACCAATGCCTTCGGATCATCATTTTTCACAGACGTTTTGGGTCTCCCACGCGGATCATTTTGTAGCGAAAAATCACCGGACCTAAATTTTTCAAACCAACGCTGCACTTTTCGATCATTAACTGTATTCTCCCCAAACGCTTGGTTTATGTTGCGTGCAGCTTTTGCAGCATTATTACCAAGTTTATACTCGTACAAAAAAATTATACGAATATCGTTTAGATTCATATCGGTAGAAAATTCAAATGAAATAACAAAAGGGAACACTTTCGAGAAAATCTCCTTTGTTGAAACGTGACTCTGGCAATGGACAGTACGACTATAAACGAGGTTATGCCAAAACCAAAAGTATAACGAAAACAGGAAGACAAACGTTCGCATGTAAAAAAATCCGACATTTTATATGCACCAACCTAATATTACTGGGCTTAGCATTATTAATATCGATTCGAGACGTGGATCGAGGAATTTTTAACGAGATAAATAGTGGAGGCTTACCAAAGTTATGTGGGTGGACGAGTAGATATTTCAGATAAATGGTAATTAAATGCGAGATACGAGTCTGTTTAATCTCTTAAGCACCGAATTATTCTAGGAAAATCGCTTCGGGATTTGTTTGGAACTTTTTCCTAGTATCGTTTATGGATCGAAGATGTGGCTAGGGGGAATTTTTCAAGAGATAAGTGGATATATAGCGAGGTTATGTGGGTAGCCGAGTAGATATTTTAGATAAATTTAAATTAAATGAGAGACAGATATGTGTTGGATCTCTTAAAGACCGAAAGAGTTATTTCAGGAAAGTTTGGATTCAACCTTTTTATTTGATTTGATTTGGATACGAGTGTGATTTCTCAGCTATATTTCTTTAGATTACGAATTTGTCCAGTTTCACAGCTTAAGAATTTCTAATTTCTCTTCAGTTAGTAGTACGAGCTTCAAGTTATTAAACTTGAAGCTTCTTTTGGGCCTCGAATTCCTATTTTCCAATATTTCGTATATTATTCCCAATAAAAATATTATCAATTCTGTAAAAATATGTTGGTTTGAATTTTTCTCCCAGTTTTAAATATCTAATTCTGTGAAAATACGTTGATTTTAATTTTGCTCAAAATTTTAAATATCCAAATCTGTGAAAATACGTTGCTACCGAATTTACGTTAAGAATTTTCCTCAACTTTCCCTTATTCTCTTAATTTCTTGACAATCTCGGGCATATGAACGACGAAAGAGAAATGTACGTATTATCAGATGTCCCGTTCTTTTTCTTATTATCGCCGAAACTGCAAATTTCGACGGGGAATAACGGTAATCCCGGTACAATTTACGTTTGTTCGAAAGGCTGGAAGGAAAGACACCTATACCTCGCCTTGACAGCTTCGTATTCGGCTGATCTCGAGGAAACGTAACAAGGACATCGCGAATGCTTATTACTTCGCGATAATTGAGCGCGAAAACCACGGGAATGAACGCTGAAACGCGGGTACACGTGCAAAATATCCGATCAACCTTTGCGGCCGAATTTTTAACGCCGACTTCTTCGTGCGAGTAATGAGAAGCCGCAATTACTTCTCGTGACGTAGAACACGCGTGTCGATAAACGTTAAAGAACAGAAAATTCCTTTCCCACTTCGTCGTTCCTTGATATATATTATTTATTTAAAACGCGACGATTATATACGCGTGTTAGATCGTAGTATCGCAACAAGAATGCATCGAATATTTAATAATTAAAATAACGAATCGCTGTTTTAAACTTTTAATATCAATAGTTTTAAAAGATCTAGAATTTGACAAAAATGTGTTTAAACAGACGTAAGTTTCACCATTGTCGCGAATATTGTGCTATAAGTAGGATAATTAATTCTGTATATCGCATGACTATAAAATTAATTCACAAATTCATATTTACATTTTCTGAATTTTATTTTATTAATTCACAAATTAATATTATATTTTCTGAATTTTATTTTATTAATTCACAAATTAATATTTATATTTTCTGAATTTTATTTTATTAATTCACAAATTAATATTATATTTTCTGAATTTTATTTTATTAATTCGCAAATTAATTCTCAAATTCATATTTATGTTTTCTGAATTATATTTTATTATTCTATTTTATCATAAATAATATTGTATTTCTATCGAATACTATAATTGTGAAAATCCTAAAGATTAACTTATCATTAGTCAGCAACTCGTATAACACTTTTCCTAATTTATACTTATACTCATAGCTATTTAATCATTCTCTGTGGTTAAAAAGATCCGATACACCCTATACAGAACGTGAAAAGCACGAATCGTGTAATAAATCGCGTGTATGAATATTCAGTGTCACGTTCGACGAGTTTACCTGGACTGCGGTTTCCACCTTTCCGTAGTCCTTGAGGCCAAAGAGGAAAGTGTCATGACGTGAATATTCGTCTGAAACAGTCGTATGCCTTAAAGAACAAGGAATGGAACAATGTAATCTCGGTGATCGTGGGTATCGAACGGTGTCGATCGAGGATTTTTCTTCGGCAACGTGGGAACGAAATTATTCCCTCGATCATTTGAGATCCCGACGACAGGTCGGGATCTAACGGAATTAACGTGATCGTATAATTAACGTTTATTAGCATAACTATACTTGGGTGGAGGGTTACTTAGCCTGGACCTTGATCTATCGTGATTGCTTGCGAATATCGGATTGAAATGGATTCTTCAACGCTTCGCTGATGGTTCTTCAGACGTGCATGTTTGGTATAGCAAAATGTAATTACCATTTTCGAAAGAAATATTCTATCATAATTTTCATCCAGAAAAATGAAAAAGTTAGATATGGAGTAAACAAGATTCTAAAACTAAAGCTAGATTTCTTAAGACTAATTAAACTGTTAACTTTTGTTGTTGATATTGGAAACTATAGAAAAATGGTAAATCTTAGTTATTCGTTAAAATCAGATTGTAATTGACGTTTCTAATTAGGAACACCGTTGTATCGTGTTATTGTTACCTTTTGTTGTTGATATTGGAAACTATAGAAAAATGGCAAATTCTGGTTATTCGTTAGAATCAGATTGTAATTAACGTTTCTAATTAGGAACATCGTTGTATCGTGTTATTGTTACCTTTTATTGTTGATATTGGAAACTATAGAAAAATGGTAAATTCTGATTATTTGTTTGAATCAGATTGTAATTGATGTTTCTAATTAGGAACACCGTTGTATCGTGTTATTGTTACCTTTTGTTGTTGATATTGGAAACTATAGAAAAATGGTAAATTCTGGTTATTCGTTACAATCAGATTGTAATTGATGTTTGTAATTAGGGACACCGTTGTATCGTGTTATTGTTACCTTTTGTTGTTGATATTGGAAACTATAGAAAAATGGTAAATCTTAGTTATTCGTTTAAATTAGATTATAATTAACGTTTCTAATTAGAGATACCGCTGTATCGTTGCTTAGCTAAATATTTAAAACGCGTGATTTGTCGAAAGTATTATCCGACACGAAAGGCTTAGAGATAGCTACATTGCGTGGAAATATTTCAATTTTAAAACGATATGGAACTGAAAACGAAAATTTCTTTAACGTCTCTAACTTCAAAGGGTTACCCAAACGTTTACTATTCGTTAGTAAACAATCTTTGATCAAAAATGATGTAAACAATCCGTCCGCAATATCTACCACTAAAAACAAACAACTCGATCTTCTGCGATCGCATAAAATCAAACCTAAAATTAACCCTTTGCACTCGACGATCTTTTGGTAACAGAAAAATCGTAACTCGAAACTTCTTCCCATAAAGTTGACGCATAAGAAATCGTATGCAAATTAAGGCATAGAATTATTTTATTCCAATATTCCGTGTATCGTTGGGTAATTAAAAATTCGATACATTAATTAACATCGATCTTTAGAATCTGATTAACCCTTTGCACTCGAGAGGCCATAAAATTTTCAAGACCCATATAAATTAATCTGTGAAATTTAAGATGATATAACAATATGCGAGATATCGAAATCAAATAATTTTACGTGTTAACTATAATAAGATTCTTTATTTACCAGTCAAAAAAATAAGTAATAATAAGTTTTATAGCACGTTTCTATTCTTCTGTAACCAAAAAATCGTCGAGTGCGAAAGGTTAAACGAGACTCTCCTCTCGAGTGCAAAGGGTTAAACGAAAAATTTCCCACAATCCCTAAACCCGTTACATCATTCATCAATAACAAACGGACCCGTTCATCTCGAAAATTCCCCAATTTTGCGAGTATATTTAAAAAAAATGCTACTCTGTCCATGTCCTTGAGAAGATGTATAACATTATGCTGGAATAGCCCAGCTGTTTCTCACGTAACGGTTACAAAGAAGCTATCACCTAAAACGTGTTCCTCATCCCCTTTGGAGTGCAACGGCTAGCCTCCTCCTGGCTCTTGACATTTCAGCCCTTAATTCCACATTAGGTTCACGGTTACGGGAAATTTCAGGCGTCCAAAATGTTTTCGGGCAATTATCGTAAAAGTTGTTCTATAAAATTTCGGGCCGGATTATACGGAGCCAGGCGGGCTGTTCGGTGGTTAGCCGGCCGCACGAGGCAATTTACGTTCAGAGAAACAATCTTGCCGATTTGACAGGATGGTTTCTCTAATTGTAAGCCAAAAACTCCTCGACCCTGCGGGCAACCGGTGTGTAAAAGCCGAACGCTGCCGGGCGCCGGTGTGTAGAAACAGGACCGTATAAATGCAACTTGTGTATCGAGGTGAAATTTCACTTTATCTCCACCATCTCTGTCCTTCGGCCTCTTTTTACTCGGAATTTCGTTACCTTTCGTCGGACGGCTTTTACGGAAATTTCCTGACCGAAACTGGAACACCGATCCACGCGAGTTTTGGTAATCGCGTTTCTCTGTGGATTTGAACAGACTGATCGTAGAAACCTGATGTTCCTTACGCGAGTGTCGAGTTTGCGAAGACAGCTTTTCCAAACTTAACTCAAACCGATGGATGGTGGACGAATTGGGCATGGATGCGTATCGCGAATGCGTATGAATTAGGACGTTTGTGGTTTTTCGAAGGTTAACACTGAATTTCGTTACCTTTCGTCGGACGGCTTTTACGGAAATTTCCTGACCGAAACTGGTACACCGATCCATGCGAGTTTTGGTAATCGCGTATCTCTGCGGATTTGAACAAACCAATCGTAGGAACCTGATGTTCCTTACGCGAGTGTCGAGTTTGCGAAGACAGCTTTTCCAAACTTAACTCAAACCGATGGATGGTGACGATATTGGGCATGGATGCGTATCGCGGATGCGTATGAATTAGGACGTTTGTGGTTTTTCGAAGGTTAACACTCTATGAACCGAATTAGCAATGGTCATGAATACTAGTATTGGTTGTGTTGGCACCGTCATAGAGTTAAGATTTATGCGTCATTTCATGAGAAAAGCTATAATTATTTTGTAAAATGTCGATAAATTAAAACGTGACCTGAAAGTTACACGGGCCCATAGAGGATTAATTGGATGGAGGATTAGGTGCGAATGCTGTTGCAAATTTGCGACTGGCTGACTGGCTACTAGTTGACGATCGTTGAAAGATTAATTGCACGCGGAGTTTTATGTGGATGCTTTTGGAGAATTTGCAATCGTTATTCGAATAATTGATTGGATTTGGATTTGGACAGGATGTTTTTTGTGATTTTCGGAGATCTATGGGTAGCTAGTCGATTAACACTAGATTTACCGACTATTTAAGTATACCTATTTCTACCAAGACCAGTCAGAATGGCTTGTGTTCAGAAAAAGTGCCTAGTGGTGTTTCTAGTTTCTATTTACTTTTCAAAAATGACAAAAAAAGTTGAATAATATTAATTGTAATACAAAAATGGATTTTTTGTAGACATTATCAATTAATCAAACGCTTAATTGTTCGTAGTTCATCGCTCACAATTTTTACATATGTAGATTTTTCGTTGGAAGGAGTTACTCATCCACCGTAATATAAGCTCCGGATTTGAAGCAATTGTAGCTATTTTCAATAAATTTCTTCCAAACTGTTGAACTAAAGCCCGAAAAAAAACATTGCAAAACATTGCAGCACTTATCAATTGTTGTAGCTGCACCTATGTCATTTCATCGAATAGAAACACAAACCAGTCATTTTGACTGGTACTGGTATAAGTGTCAATAACAAAAAGTATATTTGTTACGAATACATATAAAATAATATAAAATTCATAAAACTGATTCTTTAGTTATGGCTGGAAAAGTCATAATATCATTTCGGAAAGAAAATGTTACACGCAGTAGGAATTTTCAATTGAAATTGCAAAACCAGTCATTTTCACTGGTCTGGTAAATCTAGTGTTAATATTAAGCCTGTCAAACGTCTAACGATAGGAGGCTAATCGGATGCAGATTTCGATATAGATATTTTTGAAAATGTCTGAGCAACTGTTCGATCTTCGAATCTTACAAGATTAATTGGGTATAGATTTAGATACGTTTCTAAGATTTTTAGGGTTTCTGAATAATTGTCTAGTTTAATTAGATATAAGTATGAACGTTAAAGATTCACTGGTAATTATTATTGGATATCGATTGGAAGATTAATGCTTTCAAAGATTCTTGAGTAAAATGTTGGAAGTTTAATCGACCGTGGGTTGAAATATAAATGTTCTTAGAGAGCTATTAATTCATAAACGACCGAGGAGCATGGTGTATTTGAAAAAGCAAGTGGTATCGAGTTTTACAGTTAAAATTCTGTAACGATTCCGACCGCGAGATTACTCTTCGAATTTCCACGCTTTCAGGCATCAGGGCGCAACGGAAATGCATGGAATTACTCGTTCAAGCATTAAACCAAAAGATATTAATCCCGGATTTCATTACCTGCTGGCCAAACGCAATTATTCCTACGATGTTTCCCGTAAGTTCTAATTTCTGCTAATAACTCCGTTCCGCAGGTGTTGTAGAAGTTGTCTAGTTCTGCGAGACGCCTGGTAATTTGCTCGATCAGGAAACACGCATGTAAATCGAGTTCTAATAGAAATAGCAAATCGCGATAATTAACGCGAAATAAATTCGCGAGTAATGAAATAACGAAAAAATTCTCCATGCCGTCGGAATAATGTTTCCGTGCATTTTATGATTATCCTCGATTAAACAGGCAACGACGAGGATAATCCCGAAGATGCGAATAAATTTATAAGATTCGAGAAAAACTCGCTGGTAATTTTAAGTCGGCGAGGATTGGCGTTCTTAATAAAGTATCAATGTATTGTAAGAAGCATCTATTCTTAGCCTCGCTATGGTCTTCGAGTTCATTATACATTTAAGAAGTACCTACCGTACATACGAATTCCATTTCCGAATTAAATTATAATACCTGGATATAGACCGAGAAATGGTGAAATTCCTCTAATCTATTTCGGAAAAAAACCGCCAGCTATAGATAGATTAAAAAATAGAAAATTCTCGGGTTTAAATAAAATAGAATGGAAAAACTTGAGGTGCCGAAGAAGCGGTTAAATAATTATCAATGATCTCTTTTTAAACGTAACTATCGCGTTAAAATCGAATCGATCATCGAATATAAATGAAAAAAGAAAATTTATAAGTTTAATGAAAAGTTCAATTTTAATTTAATCTCGTTGAAGAATAAATGAAATAAAGGATATTTAAACGGAAGATGCGTAAAAAAAAAATAAATTCGAAAGAAATGTATGCCGCAAACTCGACGGATTTAATTTAATTTAATGGAAATTAATTAGCCGGATTAAAAGGAAAGGAGATAAACATCTTATCGAAGGTTTTTGATCCGTTTCATAAGTAAAGACGGTCGGCATTTAATTCTCGCGCAATCAAACTACGCGCATACGTACGTCACTGAGTTACGCGGAATAAGATAAATCGCATGTTGGCCGCGAGTTTTCAAAGTGGATGTTTTGAGCCACGTCAGGTGTGACTGCACCTTCGGCGTTGGCCGACTCGTGGCCATAAAAGGTGCAACAATTTGGTTCTCGCGGGCAAAAAGCCGAGCCGAGTTCGGGCCACAGTGGCATGTAGGGTGAAATCGTTGCCACCTGCGTGGACCTGAGAAAAAAGGATTGTTTTAAACAGATATATTTCCTTTTTTATATTCCTTGAAAATTCATCGGAAATCTCACATTTCTTCAGTGTTGATTTCGGTTCACGATAGGGGTTAACGATGCCAAAGGTTGAAAGTTTCTGCGGAATTTTCGTGGGACTTATTAGAACTTCTGAAAATACTTGTTGAAATCTATTCGAATCTGTATGATTTTCGTCACTTTAAATTGTTATTTTTAAGTCGATTGCAAGTTCTACAGTTTTACAGGAGTTTTTTGAGATTTAAGATTCTTAAAATTTGCTTAGTTTCTCTGGATGAGAAAATGATTTTTAAAATCGCTTGAAAAATTTATTCTAAGTTTGATTTTTGTTCGTTCCTCATTTAAAATTTTTTATTTCAAGTTAAAACTTTATTAAAATTTTTATTGATTGATTAAAACTATATCAAATTTTGTACTAATCTGTAAAGTGAGTTTGAGAGTAATAGATGCTCCTGGATAACTCGAAAAATGTATCGAAAATATTACTTTTTGTTCTTTTTCTATTTCATCTTTTAGACTAATATTAAATTTGAACGTTTTAAAAGAAAATTCTGTCTAATAAATTTATTCGTCTTAAAGCAAATTTTACAACGATCTATAAAAATTCATATACGCATAGGAAATTTATTTACTATAATTTACAAAGAATTCTTCTTTTGTCTTTCAAATTAAACACTTTCGAACTTTCGAATTTCTCGAATTGAATATAATTCGAATAATTTAAATAATAATTATTAATTTCCCGAAATTGATGTACCAAATTTTATGCTTCGTTGAAAGATGACGAATTTTAACTCGAATTGAATTTAATTAATCGAATTTAATCTAACTCGAATAATTTAAACAATAAATATTAATTTCCCAAAATTGATGTACCAAATTTTTTGCTTCGTTGAAAAATAACGAATTTTAACTCGAATCGAATTTAATTAATCGAATTTAATCTAACTCGAATAATTTAAACAATAAATATTAATTTCCCAAAATTAACGTACCAAATTTTATGCTTCGTTGAAAAATAACGAATTTTAACTCGAATTGAATTTAATTAATCGAATTTAATCTAACTCGAATAATTTAAATAATAATTATTAATTTCCCAAAATTGATGTACCAAATTTTTTGCTTAAATAAAAAATAATGAATTTTAGCTCGAATTGATAGTAATTAATCGAATTTAATCTATCTCGAATAATTTAAACAATAAATATTAATTTCCCGAAATTGATGTACCAAATTTTTGCTTCGTTGAAAAATAACGAATTTTAATTAGTAAATTAACCACAAGCTGTTCGTTGCTTGGTCAAGTCTCTTATTCTCGATTAAAGGAATATCGAGTTGATAATGGAAACGTTGTTGCATAAAGGCACGGCCAGGTTTCGAGCAGAAAAATTCGAATACTCATCGCAAATTCGACATTAGCGTAATTCACTGGCGAATCTGATAAAGAACTGGTAGAAAGCAGTCTAAGTATATTGAAATACAAGTTTACGAATGTTGCACAACCAGTTTGTCCTGCGTGATTCCTTGGGCCTGCTGCATTCGGTGTATCATCGTGATGTTGCATGTATATAAACATGGTGTATTTCAGTTTCTTCTCGTAACAGACAGTCGTAATTTTAGATCAAGCTTGCTGCTGTACGATAACACCGAGATACCAAAGCAACTGTGGGACAATGAGGTGATTCAATTCGGAAGTTCCCTTCTGATAAAGAGCAGGCAACTTTAACTTCCCGCAATGCTCTTTGATTAATCACCAGATGAAAAATCTCGAGAAATCTCGATGAAAAAGTTAGTCAAAGTTGTTAATGAAATTTTGAAAAATGGTCTACTTTATCGCACGCTCCTACATCGATTTTTTTAGCAACTATGTTACAAGACAATCTACGATCGCAGAAAAGAAACAGAAGTAAATATTAGGTACTTTTAATTCCGATTGTTAAGAAATTGAATTATTAGATTGGTGCATATAAAATGTCGGATTTTTAAGCGAATATATAAAACTGCATATCTTTTTACAAAAGCTGTTTATCCGATCAAAATATGCTCCATTCGCTTCGATACACTTTTCCCAACGAGACTTTAAAGCATAGACGCCTGTCTTAAAAAAATTCTGATCTTTAGAATCGATAAACTCTGATATCGAATTTTTCAAACTGTCTTCATTTTCATACTGTTTAGCTCGTAAAAACAGTTCTAAATGTTTAAAAAAATGAAAGTCGGTTGGCGAGAGATCCGGTGAATAGGCTGGGTGCTGCAAAACTTCATATTTCAATGGCTCTCGATGAAATCGGGATAGTAACGATGAGCATACGTTCAACCGATCCAGCTTATTTCGCTCAGTTAGTTCGTGCGGTACCCACTTATCCATTTTCTTCACCTTGCCAATTTCAGAAAGATGTCGCAATATCGTTGTATGGTCAATTTTCATCCTGGTAGCCTGTTCCCTCGTGGATACAGTTGGATCCGCTTCCACCAATGCCTTCGGATCATCATTTTTCACAGACGTTTTGGGTCTCCCACGCGGATCATTTTGTAGCGAAAAATCACCGGACCTAAATTTTTCAAACCAACGCTGCACTTTTCGATCATTAACTGTATTCTCCCCAAACGCTTGGTTTATGTTGCGTGCAGCTTTTGCAGCATTATTACCAAGTTTATACTCGTACGAAAAAATTATACGAATATCGTTTAGATTCATATCGGTAGAAAATTCAAATCAAATAACAAAAGGGAACACTTTCGAGAAAATCTCCTTTGTTGAAACGTGACTCTGGCAATGGACAGTGCGACTATAAACGAGGTTATGCCAAAACCAAAAGTATAACGAAGACAGGAAGACAAACGTTGGCATGTAAAGAAATCCGACATTTCGTATGCACCAACCTAATATTATACGCTGCGGTATTAAAGCAGCCTATTACAGCAGTTTCATTTATCTCTTCACCCTCAACTATTTTAACCTCTTAAATTAAGTCCTCTAATTCAACCCTCTGACATGATTACCGCTTCAGGAAAAGTCTTATCTCTTCCTGTGTATCATGAGAAATAACAATGCACACGCGTACATTGTACGATCTTTTCACATCAGCTCTCTGTCTCTCGATTAGCCTCCGAAGCTCGATTGTCACTCGGCTTGGATCCCGACAGAACAACCGCCATGGCGCTCTGTAATTTTCTTATTTCACGCATCCTTCGCGGAATCGGCGACAAAATCGACAATTACCATTAGAGACCCTAGCTTTTCGTGTCGGACGTCAGCTCGGCGTAGATTTCCCTATTCCGGGAACTGAGTCACAGCGATTGGACCTAAAGCACGCTGTAATTCCGACGATTCATTATAACGATATGCTGAC
This sequence comes from Euglossa dilemma, assembly GCA_002201625.1. Lineage (NCBI taxonomy): Eukaryota > Metazoa > Arthropoda > Insecta > Hymenoptera > Apidae > Euglossa > Euglossa dilemma. Next base: position 145,542 of record NIJG01000314.1, on the reverse strand, counting down.
GGACAGAATACCTAGACGAGCATCTTATCTCGCGTCGAAGGATCCGTCGCGACGCTCGAAAGCGTTCCTCGCGAGCATTACTAATGCGGTATTTAATCTGTTAACCGTGTTATTCCTCCATCAAAAATTCCTTCTGAATACAAAGTAAATGAGTCGAACTAATTTCGTACAATGTCGCGTGATTCTGTACAGAAAAATTAACACGAATTAACTTTGTACAACGTCACGCCACTTCTAATAGAAAAGTTAACGTAAGAAAATTAACTTTGTATGACACGTGATTTCACCATGTAACTTTCTTTTTCGTTAGATTACGAAAATGGTCGGAGTGTCGTATATTTCGTTTTGCATTGTTAATATTAATATTAACCCTTTGCACTCGATGATTTCCTTTTTTGGTTCCAGAAGAGTAGAAATTTACAGATTTTCTGCTGTAAAACTGGTGTTATTCTTTTTGATTCCAAAAGAGTAGAAATTTACAGATTTTCTGCTGTAAAACTGGTGTTATTCTTTTTGATTCCAAAAGAGTAGAAATTTACAGATTTTCTGCTGTAAAACTGGCGTTATTTTTTTTTACTCCAAAAGTGTAGAAATTTACAGATTTTCTGCTGTAAAACTGGCGTTATTTTTTTTTTACTCCAAAAGAGTAGAAATTTACAGATTTTCTGATGTAAAACTGGCGTTATTTTTTTTCACTCCAAAAGAGTAGAAATTTACAAATTTTCTGCTATAAAACTGACGTTATATTTTTGATTCCAAAAGAGTAGAAATTTACAGATTTTCTGCTATAAAACTAGCGTTACTTTTTTGAGTGGTAAAGAAAGAATGGTATAATAATTAACACGTAAAATTGTTTAATTTCAATATCTGACGTATCGTTAGATTATCTGAAATTTGATATATTAATCGATATGGGTTTTCAGAATTTTATGGTGACTGCCAGTCACCTCTCGAGTGCAAAGGGTTAATAAATATACTGTAGATAATACTTAAAGAGGCAGAATGAGAATGAATAAACAGGTTACGATTCAAAATCGACATTGCCAAAAATAGCAGTATATATTTTCAATGCTAATCGCGAAAATCGAAAGTTTAAAACCAGTTATCCCTACCCATACCGATCTCTATCATTCTCCGTTTCAAACAATTAAATACAACACGAATACTAAACGCTTAACCAGTTAACTGTGATTGACGAGTATACTCGTCATGTAGTGATGCATAAAAACTGACAATCAATGGCTATTTGCATTATAATTTTCCTGAAAGACAAAACATATTCTCAAATTTTATGTTTAGAATATTTCGAGCCCAGGACGGAATAAAATAAACAAATACAAAATGTGAAAAATTTCAGACGAACTCACGTTTTTCGCGTCATATGTTCTCAAAAAGGGGTCCCATAGCTAACTGGTTAAACAAATCCAAACTCTCTTGCCTCAAATTACCTAATTCACCAACAGAACAAACACTGATACATTCAGAACTGATACATACAATGATACATCTAGAATACACCCAAAACCTTTCCCGAAGGAGGAAAAAAGAGTGGAAAAAAATGTCTACTTATCGACAATAACATCCTCTCGGTCAAGGAACAATTGCACACAACGAAAACCCGAAGAAGACCGTCGTTAAAAAAAAACTCGGCAATGTAACCCAAAGAGAATGATTCGGCCTTCGATATCTCCTCTCTCCTTCTCTCTCTCTCTCTTCCAGGTCGTCACTGTGGGAGTTCCAATTCGGTAGCCGAATATCTGTCCGTGCGGCTACCGGTAGAGTTCGGTCGAAAATTAAAAACGACACACCGGGTCCACGACGTGTACGTACACGGACGGAACGGAATCCGTGCACACGGCTGTTCCCCGAGTTCGATTTCATCGAAGAAGTATGGGGTCCGGGCGTTCGTGGCGGCTTGCAACGGCAGCGGGATTCTGGTTTTCAGGTTTCGGTCACGCGATGCCTTTTTTCTCTGTTCCCGGTACCCGGTTATCTTCGGCCCGAGGCGATCCCGCCGTCCATTTTACTCTCTTTTACCTCGGTGTCCCTTCCACGCGGCCTTCTGCCGCCGATCAACGCCGCGTTTTCTCCGCTTTCGATTGCTCCCCGTCGCGGGATGTCCTCCGATGTCCGCAGAAACTGTTTGACAGTGGAACAGTCGGTAGCTTAAGATGAGACATCCTCACTACGAGTAAGGATGTCTACTAGCTTCGTGTGGTTGAACAACCGAGTCGATCAGGATCTCGGATGATCTTGTTGTTTTAAGGAATTAGGGTCGGTGCTCGGTAATGACAGATTTCAGAGTCGGATACTTAGTCGAGTATTTATGAGTTAATTTCCAGTCGGAACTTATGAGGTTGGGTTGGATGAAAGGAATGATAAATGTCTGAGAAGATAAGGGTGTGGTAGGTGAGACGATTTGAGTTTTAGACGTGTATTTATCTGTTCGTTTGTAGTCGAAATTCTGATTGTGAGTTTGGGAGAATTGTTATATTCTGGTTAGATTAAAATTCTTATTTCGTACTGCATTAAGTTATACTTCGATCAAATTTATATATAATATACGTGAATTTTGTCGTAATTAATTATTTTACCGTATTTAAAGCGCGAAACGTCGAATATTTTGAAAAAACAATATTGTTACGTATTATCGCTAGGTTTGCGGTTTTTTTTTGTGTAACTATTTATAAGGACACCCGTCAGATTTAGGGTAAAGAAATATGTACATATTTTCTTTAAAAAACAAACGATGGGTTTAACTTGAAAACAATCGCAATATTAACAGATTTAATTTAAGTTAATTAAATCTGTTAATATCGTATAATTGAAGCAACTCATCCGTCAAATTCACGGGTCCCGTAAATCTAGTGTTAATGGAGATTTGGGAAGACGAGAGTTTGACAAATTAGAGAATTTAATTACCGTTGGATAAGAGTTTGGATAAGAGAATTGATAGATATCTGAGACCACGAGGGTGTGATAGATTAAGGGTTTTGATGTTTAGTTAATCCATTTGCATCATCGCTCTGAAAGGAGTCTTCCAAGAATTTCAATAAAATTAAGTGTAACAAACGAATTATATTTGATCTAGAAATTATACATATATTGAAACAACATCATTCTATATGATGTTATAGTATAAATATTTATTCTTTTACATAGTTGTGTGATACATAAATTTAAAATAGGCAAGCAACAGTTATCAAGTGCGGATTATTCCGCTTAATGATGCAAATGTTAATTCGATGTTAATTCGAAGTCGAAATTCGCCTGTTTGAACACTTGGACTGTCGAATTGTCGATGAAGATCGAAGAAGACGAGAAGACTTTAATTCAGGATAGAAGATAAGAAAAGTAAGGAACTTAATCATTACTTAACACTGATCCTATCGTGGCCTAAATGAATGTTTTTAAAACTGTCATTCGAAAATCCGCGTTCAACGTTATAGTACAAGTCACTTATCTCCGCCATTTTTCTTCCAATGTACGTACAATCGATCTTTCAATATTTCCTTTTATTTCATTTTTTTAAGATTCTACTACTTTTTTATTTACCGGTCATTTGACTGTGGTAGATTTAGTGTTAATT
>NIJG01000314.1:113507-128399 GCA_002201625.1 Euglossa dilemma | reverse complement strand
CAGTTTTATAGCACAAAATCTGTAAATTTCTACTCTTTTGAAGTAAAAAAAAATAAGCCAGTTTTATAGCAAAAAATCTGTAAATTTCTACTCTTCTGGAACCAAAAAAAAAAAAAATCGTCGAGTGCAAAAGGTTAATATTGCATTATTGGAGTAACTCACCCATTAAATTAACGGGTCCCGTAAATCTAGTGTTAAAAATTCCATCTTGTGCTTCACGTTCTTTTACAAGTTTGAATACCGATGCAAAATATTAAGAGATAGTATGTGTAGATAAAAATAGAAAATTATACAGGATGTGAAGTAAAATTAAAGCATGTAGAATTTTTAAGAGCTGCGAGTTCAACGAATTTATACTTTAGCACGATGAAGATTGTATTATAATAAGCTACGAAAATAAATATACGTAGTAGGTATCCATTAACATATAAAATTCTCTACTGAAGCTAATATAAGGAATCCTCAAAATTGGATATATATTCACATTATTTATTCCTTAAATTTAATCTAACCATGTACTACCTGTACCTATAAGTATCATCATTATCCTAATGCAATTTGCCACATAACGTGTACTTGTTACCAGTATATATATATATTCGTATTAATAATGCAAACTGACATAGATGAAGATCAAGTATAAAATCAGTTTAAACGTAAATTTAATGAAGATAGATTTAAATCAACGAATTTCATTAACGCTAAATTTACTCAGCTATAATGTATACTTTAATGTATTACACTTATTGTTAGATGATAATTAAATAGTACGTATAATTTACATCGATAATGGATTCCGTTTAAAAATAATTCATCGTGGTTTGCAAAATATTTTAAATCTGTCCTTTTGGCGAGTTTAGCAGTTTCAGTATTTAAGTAAAAAAATCTAAAATGAGATAGAATACTTACAACAAAACGACAGGCTCCATGATTTTCAGTGTCTCTCGAGTAACTTTAAAGTTACACAAAGAAAAATCATCTGATTGTAAACCAAATTCGATCTCACAGAAGGAAGGTCGATGCTATTCGAAGCAATTGATAAACGTTTCAGAAAAAAATTACTATCTTATATAATTAATGTATAATATTTTCGTGAAAGTGGTAAAAATCGGTATATAATATTTCCTATCCGAAATATTTCAAAGAATCAATCGCTCGATGCGATTTCTTCGCCGGAAATTCCTTTCGTGATTTCTTCGTCGAAGATTCCTTCGAGGTTTAATTTTTCGCTCGAAAATCCGCTGGAAGTTTATAACATTCAAAGTTGAAACGCATTCTACTGGCAGCGACGGTACGGAATCCGTTGCGAGCAGAAAACAATTTACTTTGAAGGCCGCAAACTCTATTACCGGACAGAACGTGCTCAGGAGAATAATGACTTTCTCTAGCCCCCCTAGGTGTCATAGCTAGCCGTTGCATCATCAAATGACTTCAACTTGAGTCATTCCCGGTGGTACACGGGCAAAGGTTACGTCTCAAGCTCAGTGGGTCAACGGGAACGAGCTTCGAAGGAACTCTTTTGGATGGCAGAAATTGGCTTTGCCTTTTTTCTAATTGCAAGCAATCGATGCTGCTATTTTCGAGTAACTGGAATTTTTTCCACGATCCAAGCAGGAAATAGCTAACCTCTTCGAGTAAATTTTAATTTATGATATATTTAGAGCGCGGAATTGAACAAGATTTGATATATTCTTCATCGAACGTTGAATTGAATTATTTTAAATAAACATTTTATCTATCTAGTTAATTTTTAACGTAATTTTTCCTACAGTTAGAATCTTCCCTATATCCATAAAGAAAAATATTTTATATCAAACATATATTAAATAAATGAGAAGAGGATTTATACCTTGAGAAGGAGAAAAAGGTGAAACTAGAAGTTGATTGTGATTTAAATAATCAGAAATTTTGTGTTTGTGATACTGAGAACGTTTATAGGCACCCACAGTAGTTAAAAGGATAAGAAATCTTTGTAAGAAAGTTAAAATATATATTACTATATTATTAAAATATACTATTCGATTTTTTGTGCTTTATCGGAAATATATTCTCTATATCAAAAAAGACAGGTAAGATTGTGAAACCATATGTAAAAATATTTTAACTTTTTTTTATATAATATACCACCGAACTTAAACTATATATCATAAATTCGTAATCACATTTTTTGGAAAAGTTCGTCACAGCGAAAGGGTTAAGCTAATTGTAATCGTTACTTAAGAAAATGAAATCAACGGCACCAAGTACTCTAACTTAAATTCTAAACGGTCGAGTTAACGATTCGTTGGAAAAATGAATAAAGTGGTTGTTGGAAAGAAGACTATTTGATTTTTGTGCTTTATCGGAAATATATTTTCTATATCAAAAAAGACTAGTAGCATTGAGAAACCATATGAAAAAATATTTTACCATTTTTTTTTATATAATATACCTCCGAACTTAAACTATATATCATAAATTCGTAATCACATTTTTTTGGGAAAGTTCGTCACAGCGAAAGGGTTAAGTTAATAGCAATTGTTACTTGACAAAATGAAATCAACGACACCAAGTACTCTAACTTAAATTCTAAACGGCTGAGTTAACGATTCGTTGGAAAAATGGATAAAGTGGTTGTTGGAAAGAAGACTATTTGATTTTTGTGCTTTATCGGAAATATATTTTCTGTATCAAAAAAGACAAATAGGATTGGGAAACCATATGAAAAAATATTTTAACATTTTTATATAATATAAGCTAATGCCAATCGTTGCTTGACAAAATGAAATCTACGGCTCCAAGTACTCTAACTTAATTCTAAACGGTCGAGCCAACGATTCGTTGTAAAAATGGATAAAGTGGTTGTTGGAAAGAAGACTATTTGATTTTTGTGCTTTATCGGAAATATATTTTCTATATCAAAAAAGACTAGTAGCATTGGGAAACCATATGAAAAAATATTTTACCATTTTTTTTTATATAATATACCTCCGAACTTAAACTATATATCATAAATTCGTAATCACATTTTTTTGGGAAAGTTCGTCACAGCGAAAGGGTTAAGTTAATAGCAATTGTTACTTGACAAAATGAAATCAACGACACCAAGTACTCTAACTTAAATTCTAAACGGCTGAGTTAACGATTCGTTGGAAAAATGGATAAAGTGGTTGTTGGAAAGAAGACTATTTGATTTTTGTGCTTTATCGGAAATATATTTTCTATATCAAAAAAGACTAGTAGCATTGAGAAACCATATGAAAAAATATTTTACCATTTTTTTTTATATAATATACCTCCGAACTTAAACTATATATCATAAATTCGTAATCACATTTTTTTGGGAAAGTTCGTCACAGCGAAAGGGTTAAGTTAATAGCAATTGTTACTTGACAAAATGAAATCAACGACACCAAGTACTCTAACTTAAATTCTAAACGGCTGAGTTAACGATTCGTTGGAAAAATGGATAAAGTGGTTGTTGGAAAGAAGACTATTTGATTTTTGTGCTTTATCGGAAATATATTTTCTATATCAAAAAAGACTAGTAGCATTGAGAAACCATATGAAAAAATATTTTACCATTTTTTTTTATATAATATACCTCCGAACTTAAACTATATATCATAAATTCGTAATCACATTTTTTTGGGAAAGTTCGTCACAGCGAAAGGGTTAAGTTAATAGCAATTGTTACTTGACAAAATGAAATCAACGACACCAAGTACTCTAACTTAAATTCTAAACGATCAAGTTAACGATTCGTTGTAAAAATGGATAATGTGGTTGTTGGAAAGAAGACAGCGGATGCTTGTGTCGGAGAAACGAACTTCGACGCCGATATCACCGCGCACAGCGTTCCTTCGAGGGGAATATCGCGAGCGCGCTCTTTTTATTTATGCCGGCCATTTTGCGGCACGACGGGACGCCATCTTGTTTTTACGGCCACCCCACGCCGTGCGACCCTCGTCCGCATGCAGATACGAATCCCCTGGCATTTTATCTTCCAAACTCGTCTTCGTCTTTTGTCGTTGTTCATCGGACTTGTTCGAAAGAGCTGCGAACTCGCGTTCGCCCTTCCCATTACGCTTCCAACTCGAGTTTCCTCTGTGTAGGTGGAGCTGGATGAAAACGAGAACTCTCCTTTGTTTTATTCACGGCTGATCCGTCGATCTGTCCTGATTACATTTTAAAGACATCCTTGCCTCCCTACGAAGCACGATCCACTTACTCTTAAGTCCGACCCCACGCTCCGTAGTCGCGACTATGGCTCTTCCTTCTTCCAGGACTTCTGCAAATCTACCTTTTAAAGGTACTTCTAGAAGAAGAGTGGCTGTAGACGAAGCTTCGCGATGGTCGTCGATGACTCGTTCGATTTCCTCGTTTGTTCCTGGTTTTTTCTTAGTATCCTAGTGGTTTTAGAAGGTTTCCGAGGATTAGAAGTCGGTGATTCATCCATTTGCATCTAGGCTCTGAAGAGAGTCTTTCAAGTCTTTGATAGAAATTTGCGATGGTTTTCGATGACTCGTTTTGATTTCCTCCTTTGTTCCTGGTTTTTTCTTAGTATTCTTGTCGTTTTAGAAGTCGGTGATTAAATCATTTGTATTCACGCTATGAAGAGAGTCTTTCAAGTCTTTGATTGAAATTTGCGATGGTTGTCGATGACACATTCGATTTCTTTGTTTGTTCCTGGTTTTTTCATAGTATCCTAGTGGTTTTAGAAGGTTTCCGAGGATTAGAAGTCGGTGATTCATCCATTTGCATCTAGGCTCTGAAGAGAGTCTTTCAAGTCTTTGATAGAAATTTGCGATGGTTTTCGATGACTCGTTTTGATTTCCTCCTTTGTTCCTGGTTTTTTCTTAGTATTCTTGTCGTTTTAGAAGTCGGTGATTAAATCATTTGTATTCACGCTATGAAGAGAGTCTTTCAAGTCTTTGATTGAAATTTGCGATGGTTGTCGATGACACATTCGATTTCTTTGTTTGTTCCTGGTTTTTTCATAGTATCCTAGTGGTTTTAGAAGGTTTCCGAGGATTAGAAGTCGGTGATTCATCCATTTGCATCTAGGCTCTGAAGAGAGTCTTTCAAGTCTTTGATAGAAATTTGCGATGGTTTTCGATGACTCGTTTTGATTTCCTCCTTTGTTCCTGGTTTTTTCTTAGTATTCTTGTCGTTTTAGAAGTCGGTGATTAAATCATTTGTATTCACGCTATGAAGAGAGTCTTTCAAGTCTTTGATTGAAATTTGCGATGGTTGTCGATGACACATTCGATTTCTTTGTTTGTTCCTGGTTTTTTCATAGTATCCTAGTGGTTTTAGAAGGTTTCCGAGGATTAGAAGTCGGTGATTCATCCATTTGCATCTAGGCTCTGAAGAGAGTCTTTCAAGTCTTTGATAGAAATTTGCGATGGTTTTCGATGACTCGTTTTGATTTCCTCCTTTGTTCCTGGTTTTTTCTTAGTATTCTTGTCGTTTTAGAAGTCGGTGATTAAATCATTTGTATTCACGCTATGAAGAGAGTCTTTCAAGTCTTTGATTGAAATTTGCGATGGTTGTCGATGACACATTCGATTTCTTTGTTTGTTCCTGGTTTTTTCATAGTATCCTAGTGGTTTTAGAAGGTTTCCGAGGATNTGGGAGAAATCTTATCAACACTAAACCTACTATGGTGTAAATCACTATTTTTCTAAATTTTTATTAAAAATTTCGCAACTTTATTATCTTAATCACTCGTCTTTGTAAATTTTCTTCCAATATAGGTATAGTCATTTTCGCGATGTCTCGTGTTATTCTACTGTTTGAAGCTTCTACTTTTTTCCTATTCACCGTTCATTTTGACCGTGATAGGTTTAGTGTTAAAGTATGTGAAACATTTAAAATAATACAGTGATTTTGCCGAGTCTTTGGAAATTTGTGTATTCGTCCAGAGATGAAGTAAAGGTGAGATCATTGCAAAGAAATTTAGCTTAAGCAATTTTTCGTTTAATTCTAAGTAATCTGGAAAATTGGAGTTTAATACGATAACGATTACGTAACAATTACGATTGCCTAACTTTGAAAGTAGTACGTGAAATAATTACAAGAAATTCGACTTGCAGAATATATCTTTAAATTTAAAAGAGAAACGTGACATGGAGAAATCGAAAAATCTGCATCGCACGAACGATTTTGGTTCTGCAAAACACAAGCGCAAGGTGTTCGCGATAAACAAGACACTCGATTCGAAATAAATGTCTGCGGTTTATAACAATTTATGGTAACGTTAATCTTGGCGAAACTGGCCGATATAAAATTGAACGAACAAAAAGTTCTTATCAATACCGATCGCCGGATGTTAACAGCTTCATTTAAGTTCCTCTTTCTTTTACGAGGACTATTTCTGCCCGCATCCATCCGGCAGTTTTGCGCCAAATTGCAACGTCGACGCTTGAAATTGAAGTTTTATCAAGCAGCATTTACGGGCGTTGTAAATGTTGCAAGTAACGCGCGTGAACGAACGCGTCGCGTGTGCAATAGGAATTATGGCGTTTTATATTCATGTACCTATTAAACTTCGAAATTGAGATGTTATCGTGCGGTATGCTCGTATTAAGTGTAATCTAAATATAACTTACGAACGCGAAGCATGTTCTAATTAACAATTTCTGTTAGAGAATATTTCAAAGAATACAGAACATTACATTTGCATTAAACCGAACGTTGGTGTCTCGCTTGTTTACATAATTATTCCTGCCTTCGCGGTCAATTGTATAATGCAACAAGCTTGCATCGAGTATTAATAAGCGGTGAACTTTAGTTACAATGTATGTTATCTTTCGGAGAAAAAAGTTATCGCTGTTATAATTACGACAGACGAAGAAAATCATTACTTAGATATTCATTTTCGATTTTCCTTCGTAGAAAATGTCGGCAACTCCCTGTGAGATGGATAATCGAGTCGCTAAATGGAACAAGGATGAAAATGCTAGAAGATTGATTACGAAGAACTGGTATTCGAGGAATAAAAAATTATGAATAAATATAAGAGAACTATAGAGGACTATAGAGAAAAATGAACACAAAAAACGAATGTATTTCGCGATTTTAAATTGAATTTACTCTATCTTGCTTGTTTATTCTTAGAACAGGATTGATACTTTGATATTTCCAGGAAAACGTTAGTTTTTCATCTTTTCTAATACACAGAGGTCCGTTTAAGAGTCACCGCGAGAATAAACACTTTTTTGTTAACACCGTGAAACATTAAATATTCCACCTTGCTTTATTTTTCAACAACATGGAAATGGTGTACCATTAGCTCGCATTGAGTGGACGATAAACGGTATCTTCAGCCTGCTGATGCATTTTTAATAAAGTACGCAGCCCACAGACATCCATTAACAGAAATTACGCTACAAACGTGTAAGAGATATTGCAAGACTCAGAAATTCATTGATTTAAAAAATTCGAACTTTCGTATTACCATTTCGAGGAAATTTCACTTAAGACGATCAGTAGGGATAAATGTTATTTTACTGCAAAATTAAATATTTAACCATAATTCTATGCTATTAACTTTCAGGTCGCATTTTAATTTATCGACATTTTACAAAGTAATTATAGCTTTTTTCATGAGACGACGCATAAATCTTAACTCTATGACGTTGTTAACACAATCAATACTAGTATTCATGACCTTTGCTAGGCTCATCAACCTGAAATAACAAAATAAATGCTGTGCAAACTGCCGGCAGTAAAACTACGCGTAACCATTTGATCCAATTGATATTATTTGTGCTTTTGTCAGTGATTACCAAACTAAAAATAGTGGACATAATAACTCTGGGTTAGTATATCAATAACATCCTATTTGTTTGTATTTCAATTTTCAATTTGTTGCTGTTTTCGATGATACTGAATCGCTATATCGAATATACGCTATATTATACACTATATTGAATATATCGCAATAAAATTGTTTGAACGCAAAAATTTGTTTTCATTTGCATATATAGGTTTATAATTTCAGATTTTTCATTCCCACAATTTTTTTGGAGTTAAAACAAAAATTCGGCCCATAGAGGGTTAATCATTAGCTTGCATTACGATATACAAGCTCGTTAATAAAAATTCAACGAATATATGTGAATATTTTATATAATCCGCTTTTCGTTTCTTTTTTTACCTTCTTTTCGATTTTCCAACTCTTACGGATCCTATATTATTTCATCGTCCTCCTTTTCTTCAAACCAAAACAAGTTTCATTCGCGAATCAATCTACTCCACAGATTTCAATGCTCATCTCGAACTTACCTTAGCTCATCCCACAGAAGAAGATCGAAAGTTCAGCATCGTGGACCGCGAGGTGTAAAGAATTCAGACAGGGCGAACAATTAAGTCTAATTTACCCGGTCTGGGTTCCCGTCTTTTACGAACGTTTTATGCACGTCCATAAACCGTGAACTTTACGATTAAAGTTACGGTGAACCCCCTGCAACCCCTGTTTCCCATCGGTTCGCGTGCGTCTTCTCATATTTTTATTCGAACCTACGTCGAATTTTCCTTTTTCCCTTTTCCCCCTCTGACCGCCTCTTTCTTCCGTTTCTCCACCTCTGTCGTTCGTCATATTATCCCGGTAATGGGGCCCTCGTCCTCGTTTCCTTTTTAGAGGCCTCGAAACGTTACCACGTTACGGCGCGGCACTGTCGTAAGGTTACATCGTCAGGGTAAATACTTCGACCGCAAAGACTCGTCGTCGTGGTATTTTAACCAAAATTGCTCGGTAACAGGCTTGCCGAGAAGTCAGCTACGGCTATTGGACAAGTTTTAGCGGCCAGACTGTCGTTAGACACGCTAACGACGATGCCTCGGTCGACGGGACGCGATATTCAGAGAGAACCAGGGAAAGAACATGCAGCGGATATCGTCGGTACGCACGAACAATCCTTCCATCTTCTTGTTTCTTCACCCGATCATCTTATTCCTTTGTTTCACCTCCTTCTTTCGCTTTCCGTCCCATCCGGATGTGCCGGACGTGCGAGAAGTTGAGTTTATTAGGTTGATGCATATGAAATGTCGGATTTTTTTACACGCGAACGTTTGTCTTCCTGTTTTCGTTATACTTTTGGTTCTGGCATAAACTCGTTTATAGTCGTACTGTCCATTGCCAGAGTCACGTTTCAACAAAGGAGATTTTCTCGAAAGTGTTCCCTTTTGTTATTTGATTTGAATTTTCTACCGATATGAATCTAAACGATATTCGTATAATTTTTTTGTACGAGTATAAACTTGGTAATAATGCTGCAAAAGCTGCACGCAACGTAAACCAAGCGTTTGGGGAGAATACAGTTAATGATCGAAAAGTGCAGCGTTGGTTTGAAAAATTTAGGTCCGGTGATTTTTCGCTACAAAATGATCCGCGTGGGAGACCCAAAACGTCTGTGAAAAATGATGATCCGAAGGCATTGGTGGAAGCGGATCCAACTGTATCCACGAGGGAACAGGCTACCAGGATGAAAATTGACCGTACAACAATATTGCGACATCTTTCTGAAATTGGCAAGGTGAAGAAAATGGATAAGTGGGTACCGCACGAACTAACTGAGCGAAATAAGCTGGATCGGTTGAACGTATGCTCATCGTTACTATCCCGATTTCATCGAGAGCCATTGAAATATGAAGTTTTGCAGCACCCAGCCTATTCACCGGATCTCTCGCCAACCGACTTTCATTTTTTTAAACATTTAGAACTGTTTTTACGAGCTAAACAGTATGAAAATGAAGACAGTTTGAAAAATTCGATATCAGAGTTTATCGATTCTAAAGATCAGAATTTTTTTAAGACAGGCATCTATGCTTTAAAGTCTCGTTGGGAAAAGTGTATCGAAGCGAGTGGAGCATATTTTGATCGAATAAATAGCTTTTGAAAAAAGATATGCAGTTTTATATATTCGCTTAAAAATCCGACATTTCATATGCACCATTCTAACATTTTTCGAAAAATGTGAATTTGATTATACGAAAGAGAAAGATATATTCTCTACATTCTTCCTCATATCCCTCTATCTTCTTTATCGAGTAGAAGATAATTGTTCTCACAAAAATCGCAATTGTCGAGTTCTAGGCCCGATCCTTGGGCCTGTGTTGCTTCCGGTATCGATGCAAAGGTCTGTCGGGTCTGATCGTACACGATTGGATCTTGTAATCTGACGGGCATGATGTGTCTGCGGTCAGACCACTTCGGATAATTCCTCGTTGTTTCTTCACCATAGAGCAGGAATATCAAGTGTCTATTCAGCTACGAGTAGATTAGGCTGGTTGTAAATTCTGCATATGTACCAAACCAAAAGTATAACGAAAACAGGAAGACAAACATTTGCATTTCATATGCACCAATCTAGTAATTATGTTGTACTCTATAGAAATAAGAAGTTCTAAAGATGTCGCAATATTATTGTATATTCAATTTTCATCCTGGTAGCCTGTTCCCTCGTGGATACAGTTGGATCCGCTTCCACCAATGCCTTCGGATCATCATTTTTCACAGACGTTTTGGGTCTCCCACGCGGATAATTTTGTAGCGAAAAATCAGCGGACCTAAATTTTTCAAACCAACGCTGCACTTTTCGATCATTAACTGTATTCTCCCCAAACGCTTGGTTTACGTTGCGTGCAGCTTTTGCAGCATATTACCAAGTTTATACTCGTACGAAAAAATTATACGAATATCGTTTAGATTCATATTGGTAGAAAATTCAAATCAAATAACAAAAGGGAACACTTTCGAGAAAATCTCCTTTGTTGAAACGTGACTCTGGCAGTGGACAGTGCGACTATAAACGAGGTTATACCAAAACCAAAAGTATAACGAAAACAGGAAGACAAACGTTCGCGTGAAAAAAAATTTATATGCACCAATCTTATAACATCCTACGATAATTAAAATCGTACACCGAAAGTAATTATATTTCTATCCAAAAATCGACATTGACTTTGTCAAAATCACCGGTAAGTTTTCATCAACTGCAAATCAGTAACATCTCGGATGAGTAATTCGGAAATGGATCAAATTCTCAACATCAAACGCGAAACTCGCTCGATTCGCAAAGGATCTCTGAGCCACTCAGGATCGATTTAACTATACCTCGTCGATCCTCGACGAACACACGCAACGAAGATCAAAACGTAACCAAAAACAGAAGATTGTGCAAGCAAAAGTATAACACCTGCGCGAGTAAAGAAGAAGAGGCAAGTAACAAGCGGTTTCTCACCGAAAAACCACTCCGGGGCCCGTTTTATTAATCGAGCAACAAAACCGCTTCCCTGGACCCTGATAATTTCCAGCGTCTCATTAGGCTGCCTGGATTTATCGTAACAAGTCCACCTCCCGATCTCGCTTTCCAATTCGTAAATTCGACGTGGCCGTATCGTAAGAGGGAGCAACGATCGTCGGTGGCGTGCGTGCGTCCGGCTGTTCTACGAAAGTAATTACGAATGAATTACAAGAGAGACGGCAAACCGTGCCAGTACACAGCATGATAATGTAACGGAGAGCATAATGACCGGTACGCGATTATCGTCCTAATAAGCAACAGTGACGCAAGAAAGTCTTCGAGTTCTCTTCGGTTCTCTTTTGCTCCTCCGACGGGGCCTGGCCTTTTGAAAAAAGGCGCGAGAATCATCCCTGTCCTTCTCTCGCTTTCTCATAGACGCTTCGAATTAGGTTTCGTGAAATGAACTTCAGAAGTTTGTTATTATCCCTGGTCTATTATGTCTAATGCCGAGCCGGGGATCTACGTTCTCCATCCGTCGAGATTACACGCCGGAACTCGCTTTGGGCCGTGTGCTCTGTCTCTTTCCTTTCGTGTTTTTCCACGATTTTTTCCCATAACTGTATGTTGTTTGTTTAACAAACTATTCCTATCGTCCGACCAAGTAGTTCGAGTATCGGATACTTTCTGATTTCGAGTGATTTCGAAAAAAGCTGATGTTGATGATGTTCACTACTGCACATCTACTCTAACGTTTGCTCGTTAAACAAAGGGAAAGAAATTCGTTGCTTTCGGAAATTCGGATTTTAAGTAGGAAGTTAGGAAGAATTAAAGTAAAATACTATCCAACACTTGGTAAAATTTGATTGCAACTTTATTAAAATAATTTGTAAATTATTATTTAAAAAATATTTAAAGAGTAAGTGTATTGGAGAATTGAATTTTGAAATATTTGTTATCAGAAAGGGAAATTATAAAGGAAGATAAAGTTACTGGATGATGAGCATTTCTTTTCGAATTTTCAACTGGATCTTCCTGCTTGATATGGAAAAAAATATTGAAGGATGAATAATAAATAAAATGTATTATAGTTTATTTATATTGTTTTACTTCCACATACAATTGCCAAATAATAGCCGGTGACGCGAGATAAATTTTCAGTAAAGTTGCCGGTCAACCATGTGTTAAGTAGGAAATTAGGAAGAATTGTTTCAAATACGGATGAATCCTTTGGATTGTAAATCAAGGAAATGATATTTATTTCGCAATTCGAAATTTTGTTTTCTTTATATTCGAAATGAATATCGAATATAGAGTGATAGTAATACCGTCGTTATTAACCCTTTGCACTCGATGACCTTTTGGTTGCAGAAAAATTGTAATTCGAAAAGTTTCCGCCATTGAGTCGACGATACTTTTAGACTGGTAAATAAGAAATCATATAGAAATTAAGAATTATTCGATATTCCACGCGTCGTTGGGTAAATCTAAATTTGATCTATTAATTAAAATCGATCTTTAGAATCTGATTAAAATGGCGACTGAGAGTTACCTCTCGAGTGCAAAGGGTTAAGACTAGGTTTACGGACGTTTTTGAATACCTATCTTCATGGAGACCCGTCAGATTTACGGGTAAAGAAAACTACGTATTTTCTTAAAAAATAAGACCACGAGTTTAATTTAAAAATATTTATTAAAAACTACGATATTAAGAAACTTAATATAAAATGATTAAATCTATTAATATTGTATAATTGGAAAAACTTACCCGTCAAATTAACGGGTCCCGTAAATCTAGTGTTAATAAATAAGACCATAAGTTTAATTTAAAAACAATTACGATATTAACAAACTTAATATAAATTGATTAAATCTATTAATACTGTATAATTGGAGAAATTCACCCGTCAAATTGACGAATCCCGTAAATCTAGTGTTAATAAATAAGATCATGTGTTTAATGTAAAAACAGTTAGGATATTAAGAAACTTAATATAAATTGATTAAATCTATTAATACTGTATAATTGGAGAAATTCACCCGTCAAATTGACGAATCCCGTAAATCTAGTGTTAATAAATAAGATCATGTGTTTAATGTAAAAACAGTTAGGATATTAAGAAACTTAATATAAATTGATTAAATCTATTAATACTGTATAATTGGAGAAAATCACCCGTCAAATTGACGGGCCCCGTAAATCTAATGTTAATAAATAAAACCATGAGTTTAATTTAAAAACAATTAGAATATTAACAAACTTAATATAAATTGGTTAAATCTATTAATACTGTATAATTGGAGAAACTTACCCGTCAAATTGACGGGCCCCGTAAATCTAGTGTTAATAAATAAGACCATAAGTTTAATTTAAAAACAATTAGAATATTAACAAACTTAATATAAAATGATTAAATCTATTAATATTTTATAATTGGAGCAACTCACCCGTCAAATTGACGGGCCCCGTAAATCTAGTGTTAATAAATAAGACCATAATTTAATGTAAAAACAATTACAATACTAACAAACTTAATATAAAATGATTAAATCTATTAATATTGTATAATTGGAGAAATTCACCCGTCAAATTGACGGATCCCGTAAATCTAGTGTTAATAAATAAGACCATGTGTTCAATTTAAAAATATTTATTAAAAATTACGATATTAAGAAACTTAATGTAAATTGATTAAATCTATTAATATTATATAATTGGAGAAAATCACCCGACAAATTGACGGATCCCGTAAATCTAGTGTTAATAAATAAGACCATGAGTTTAATTTAAAAACAATTACGATATTAACAAACTTAATATAAATTGATTAAATCTATTAATATTGTATAATTGGAGAAATTCACCCGTCGAATTGACGGATCCCGTAAATCTAGTGTTAAATAAACCGCGATGGATCTGCACCCTTTGCAGAAATCAGTTTATCGTATCCGTCGAAGCTGCAACGGGGCAATCCGTGTCTCAATTAGCACTTCTCGGCGTGTATATTTATATTCTAATTGAAGCAGGCATTATCGACGAGATTATTTCGTGTCTCGTTCAGAATTTCCGCGCTGCGTCGAGTATTTTTGGCCAAAGGGTGGAGCGTCGGCGAAGGACAGGGCTGTGGCTGGCGGGACGAGGGACGGATAATGGAATAATATCCACCTGATGGCCGTTTACCCTTTAACGATGATTCCTCGGTTTCGAGCAGGCTGCGAGAGAGAGCAGTTGCCCGTCAAATCGAATTTCACGGGAAATTTTCCGTGTCCCGCCATTTTCTGCCTCTCCACCCCGTCGTAGGAACCCCTCTCCGATCATTATCTCGCTAATCATTAATTCCGAAGTCGGGCTTCCGTTGCTGATGTTCAATGGCCTCTGCGCGATCTAGGAAAGTTTGGAAATTTCGAAATTTCCATTCATACATTTATCCGAATCTTTATCGTTCGAATTTATTCTCTCCTCGATTTTTGATCGGATAATCGTGCAAAATAGGAGATTCTTTTAACCCTCTATCGATTAGCCTCCTATCGTTAGTCGTTTGACAGACTTAATATTAACACTAGATTTACCAGACCAGTCAAAATGACTGGTTTTGCAATTTCAATTGAAAATTCCTACTGCATGTAACATTTTCTTTCCGAAATGATATTATGACTTTTGTAG
>NIJG01000314.1:24643-48425 GCA_002201625.1 Euglossa dilemma | reverse complement strand
ATAAATAATTTTAACGCTAACACTCGATACGAAATTTCGATCAAATTGAAACCATAACCCAGTCCACGTTTGCTCTTTTATTGAAAGATAAAGCGGAAGAAATTCAATTTTGCTTTGGAAATCGAGCTAGAAACATAGAATTGCCTGCTATACGAGCAACAGTGGCTTGCGTACACATTGAGTGGAACATATGTGCATATAACCACACATGCAGAGGAACGTGTGTGCATATAACCACGCACACGTGTTATTCCGCGTGTATTTTACAGACGAAATTGGCGGGGTGGCTCGAATTAAAAACTAATCCAATATTAGCTTCGGTCTGGCGAGGCGATACGATACTCAACAATTATTTTCCCCACTGTGTACCCATGCACGCCGGGAAACCACCCCCTGAGCTCCGCCTATCCGTGTATGCATACGATATGTATAGAGCAGTTTGCGAAAATTATTCACCTGTAAATACGATAATATACACAGAGAACGAATTAAGAAATTATTCGCACACACGAAAGTACTCGAACGTATACACTTTATCGTTTTCAACCCTTTGTACTCGAGATGTACCCGATCGCCACTCAAACCAGCTTTTCCCGAAATATAATCAACCGATTACGTCGAAATTTTCCACATATCTTTAGTATAATATCTATCGAGTATCGACCATCGAATTTTTTTAAATCGTCAACAAATTATCGAAAATTTCGACGAAAAACGCGTAAGAAAATTACGACGCATATAATAATCTGAATATTTGAATCGTAAAATTTCAAGCAAATAAACACGCGAATAGTTAACTGATAAATAAAAAGATTCAAGATTTACATTTCTTAAATATACGTACGTTAAACGTAGATACAAGAATTTTAGCATAAATCAGCCACTTGTCAATAATTATGAAGGTAACTTGATTAATTATATATCTCTATTCGAAATATTGAAATATCGATAAATAAATCAATTACAAATTTAACGAACCAAAATTTTACCAAAATATTTATTACTAATAGAATTATTTCTTTCGAATTTTCTACTCAAACCATCTTCGCGATTATAATAATAATAATCCTCCGTAATTCGAGATTCAAAATGTTCGGAATTGTTCGACGTTCGTTTAAAAGATGAAAAAAAATTCCCATACCAGGGATATTACTGCAGTTTACTCGATAAAAGCTTTAATGTCGATAAACGCGAGGGATTAACCTGCCAAAAAAGACCGTGATGCATATCGAAACGCTTCGAAATTCTCTTGAAATTTTTATCACGCATCATGGAAGCACTTTTTTTTCCTCTCCTCTCTCTCTTTCTCTTTTTTTCGGGTAGACGCCGTGCATAGATCATAACGGGTACGCACATGTACGCGAAAACCGGGGCGAGGCTTGTTTATAAAATCATGAGGAGCGCGCTGCACCGGATATTTACGCAACCGGCGTAAATTTATTGCGATTGCGCTTTAGCCGAGTCGGAGGACGCTTTTTTCCCGGTCGTCGAGGGAGACGACTGATCCCAGATGAAAACGACCGGGGCCAAGCTCCGCGAAAATTGATGATTTTTATGAAAAATAAATCGCAACCGACCCGACGATCCCTTCGATAACGTTTCGCGCCTACTCGAACACTTCCGGTACATTTTAAACGGCAGAAGAGTGTTAATAGGGGAGTTTTCGACCTTCGAAGAGAATTCGTGACGAAGGTAAATATATTTTTTATCTTCCATTTAAAGGTTGAGAGTAGAGATTTGATTGTTTCGAATATTTTTTCGGATACGAAAATATTTGAATTGCGCGTATGTTATATTAATAATAATACTAGTTATCGTACATTGTAGTAACGATATTTTATTTAAATTTGATCTTGAATTTTTATTAAAAACGATGCTTATAAATTTCGAGGATTTTTAAATAGCGTTAAAAGAAACGAAGTATTTTCTGAAGTATAATATAACAGAAAAGTGCACTGTCTAAAGCAAAGATTAATTATGTTATCGTCAAATCGATATTTCATTCTATTAATCGCTAGAATATAAATATCCTTCGCTCTTAAATTTTATTCTTCTAATCGAATTATTCTTGCGTTCGGGTCGATTTCTGATTCTACTAATCGAATTTTTTATTCTGTTGATCGAATTTCATTCACGATGATATATCGACAACGCAAAAATATTTAGATTACCATTCCATATACTTTACCGATCACATTTTACTCCTGCAACATATAAGAGCCGAAAATTTCAATCCCTTTTTTCTCACCTGTGTATCATACACGTATAATTTCGTTGCATCGGGAGGATAAAAGAAGAAGCATTTCTACCCTTCGCGAAAGCGGTTCTAACTGGGTGGCAATTCGATACCAGGCCCGATCAATTTTCGTAGCCATTAGCCTCTCCACGTGTTTCCTAAAACAATGTGCCTAAACGCTGTTCGTTTCCTGGCCGTAAAAAAATGGTCAGCTCTTCGTAACCGTTTCTCCGGCCGTGTCTTTATTTCCGATCGTTTGCGGTCGGCTTCGTAGACCGAACGAATGGAGGGCGTGTTAAAGAATCGAGAACGCCCGCGTTCTTTCTCCTCGTTCCGTTCCATAGACAATGGTCCCGGTTGAACTTTATCTTTTCGCTATACGTTAATGACACCCGCCCGTTGTTCCGCGGTGTTCCATCGATTTCGCGAAGAAAGAGAAAATCCTCGACGGAGGCAGTAAAAACATGGGCGTTCCCGCGGAAACAATGCTTCATGCAGAGAACCGGGGATAATTGAAGTCGTAAAAATGTGAAACGCGAGATATCGAACGGGTCGAAGACTCGGGAATCGAATTTTCATCTTATCGGGAAAGTATAATCTTGAAAAGTATTAGGTTGGCGCATATGAAATGTCGGATTTTTAAGCGAATATATAAAACTGCATATCTTTCTTCAAAAGCTGTTTATTCGATCAAAATATGCTCCATTCGCTTCGATACACTTTTCCCAACGAGACTTTAAAGCATAGATGCCTGTCTTAAAAAAATTCTGATCTTTAGAATCGATAAACTCTGATATCGAATTTTTCAAACTGTCTTCATTTTCATACTGTTTAGCTCGTAAAAACAGTTCTAAATGTTTAAAAAAATGAAAGTCGGTTGGCGAGAGATCCGGTGAATAGGCTGGGTGCTGCAAAACTTCATATTTCAATGGCTCTCGATGAAATCGGGATAGTAACGATGAGCATACGTTCAACCGATCCAGCTTATTTCGCTCAGTTAGTTCGTGCGGTACCCACTTATCCATTTTCTTCACCTTGCCAATTTCAGAAAGATGTCGCAATATTGTTGTATGGTCAATTTTCATCCTGGTAGCCTGTTCCCTCGTGGATACAGTTGGATCCGCTTCCACCAATGCCTTCGGATCATCATTTTTCACAGACGTTTTGGGTCTCCCACGCGGATCATTTTGTAGCGAAAAATCACCGGACCTAAATTTTTCAAACCAACGCTGCACTTTTCGATCATTAACTGTATTCTCCCCAAACGCTTGGTTTATGTTGCGTGCAGCTTTTGCAGCATTATTACCAAGTTTATACTCGTACAAAAAAATTATACGAATATCGTTTAGATTCATATCGGTAGAAAATTCAAATCAAATAACAAAAGGGAACACTTGCGAGAAAATCTCCTTTGTTGAAACGTGACTCTGGCAATGGTCAGTACGACTATAAACGAGGTTATGCCAAAACCAAAAGTATAACGAAAACAGGAAGACAAACGTTCGCATGTAAAAAAATCCAACCTAATAATTCTCTATCGAGAATTTCGCGAAATTTTGGCGTCATTGATGAAGAATTAGCTAAAGAACCAATGACACCTTCTTTCGTGATCAAATTCTCACGAAGGAATCCATTCAACGCGATAGTATCGTAATAAAAGCAGGGAACGAGCGTGATGTCGGGCCGGAATTTCGCTCGTCAAACGATTTTCTCGTTGTTTCGCGCTTTTTCGTGCCGGCACCGCGAAGGCTCCCTTGTCGCGCGACAAACGACAGCCGACAGACGACAGGTCGAAAAAGACGACGTTCCTCGTGCCAAGAGGCGGCCCATTTAGGATGATTGCTCGATTTTATGTATTTATACTCGTGCCGTTGCAACGTCCACCTTCCGCAGCTGATATCCGTTTCCGCGGCGCGGTCTAAGCGCGGGTTTAAAATTCGTAACGTCTGACGCGATGTCCCGGTGAAATATTATCCCGGATTTCCGGCCAACCATCCGCGTAACAGGCCAGCGTGAAATATGCACGCAACACGGGACGGAAATCTGGACGCAAGTGCTATCAGAGGACTCTTTTGCGAACGCAGCAGCGTTTTTAATCGGCCTGCTCGCGATTAGAACTCGCGAAATCACCTTGGAGCAGGTCACACTAGTCGTGGTCTTCGTTCCTGTTGGTAAAAACGGTATAAGTCTGATTTAAAAATATAAGTCAACGAGTTGAATTGAAATATTTGAGAAAATAACAGACAGATAGAAGGAAGCATCGAGATTGTTACAGAAAAATTAGAGAAGAATTCAACTTACGCACCGTTCGTATATTCAAAAGTAGCCTCTAATATCGGTCATTTGTTTAAAAAATAATAAGCTTCGGTAATCAACGAAGATACAGATGGAATAAATGAGTTAAATGTATTTAATAATAATTTAATAATTTATTTCTATATGCACTATTTTAATAATTTAATAATACTAATACTAATTTCNTAATACTAATACTAATTTAATAATTTATTTCTATATTTCGACTAACAAAAACTTGCACGTGGAGATAATAAATTGCACAAACTCGCAGATAATAAATTTCCTAATTGAGAAGCAGATACTTAATTAAATTGAACGGACAGAACGTCGTTTATGTAATCTAGAAAAATAATATCTCCTGGAATGCCAGGCTTATCCTTCTTCAAGGAAAAACGACTGCAACGAAGCGATGCACTTACTCTTGGCTGGTGCCTCCTACATTTATGCTCGCTTAAAAATCCCGTAATGCGTTCAGGACATACATGTTAATCTCCTAGCTCGAATGGCCATCGCTCGTTTACGATACTCGCCTGTCAACGCGTGCAAATACAGAAAACCGTTGATTACCAACCAATAAATCTCTATATACTAAAACTTGAGTCCTAAAACTTTTGAAATCCATAGAAAACACAGTCGAAGCAAATATCGACGCGAAAAATTACCAAAGATTTACTCAAATATTAAATCTTGAAACATTTCACGGGAAATGTGCGATGTTAAACGAAATTGTGGAAAATGGTATCCGATTGATAGATATCAAAATATACCAAAGATCTACTCGAATATTAAATCTTGAAACATTTCACGGGAAATGTGCGATGTTAAATGAAAATATGAAAAATGGTATCCGATTGATTGAAGAATTAGCATTAACACTAGGTTTACGGGTGCTTTCTGTATACTTATTTCTACAAACACTCGTCGGATTTACAGATAAAGGAAACCAAGTCTTTACAAAGCACCCCGCAGTGTGTGCCGCGCTAATCAATGACGGATATAGTTATAAATCCAACTCAAATTATTTATAATTTTCACTTGTATTTTTTATTTCGTGTTGACCTCTAAACATTTTAAACTTTATGAATATAATTTAGTTTTCGCCAAATCTACAATTTAAATATCAAATCGTAACAAAATTTTACGGATATCTCCATATCTCCATGATAGACGTAGTCGTCAAACACACTTAACTGGTTAAGAAACAAACGATGAGTTTAATTTAAAAACAAATACAATATTAACGGACTTGATATAACTTAATTAAATCTATTAACACTAGATTTACGGGACCCGTCAATTTTACGGGTGATTTGCCGCAATTATACAATATTAATAGATTTAATCAACATATATAAAATTTTTTAATATTGTAATTGTTTTTAAATTAATCTCATGGTCTTATTTCTATGGAAAATACGTAGTTTTCTTTATCCGTAAATCTTACGGGTCTCCATAAAGATAAGTATTCAGAAAAGTCCGTAAACCTAGTGTTAATATCGTATAAATTGAACATCCCACTCAAAATCATGGACCCCGTAAACGTATTGTTAAAAGCGTTCGAAATGAAAATTCGTTACGGATATAGTCGTCATGACACAAAATTTTGTCATATCTCCATGACGGATATAGTCGTCAAACACGTTTAACTGGTTAAGAAACAAACGATGAGTTTAATACTAGGTTTACAGGATGTTTTTGTATATCTATTTCTACGGACACCCGTCAGATTTAAGGTAAAGAAAACCACATATTTTCTTTAAAAAACAAACGATGGGTTTAATTTAAGAACAATCGCAATATTAACAGAGTTAATATAAGTTAATTAAATCTGTTAATATCGCATAATTGTAGCAAACCATCCGTCAAATTCACGGGTCCCGTAAATCTAGTGTTATTAGATTAAACTTCTTATTTCGAACTGCATTAACTTATGTTACGATCAAATTTATATATAATATACACGAATTTTGTCGCAATTAATTATTTTACCGTATTTAAAGCGCGAAACATCGAATATTTTGAAAAAACAATTTTGTTACATATTATCGTTATGCTTATGGGGTTTCTTTGTATAACTATTTATAAGTACACCCGTCAGATTTAGGGTAAAGAAATATATACATATTTTCTTGAAAAAACAAACGATGGGTTTAATTTGAAAACAATCGCAATATTAACAGAGTTAATATAAGTTAATTAAATCTGTTAATATCGCATAATTGAAGCAAACCATCCGTCAAATTCACAGATCCCGTAAATCTAGTATTACATTTCGATTAAACTTCTTATTTCGAACTGCATTAACTTATGTTACGATCAAATTTATATATAATCTACACGAATTTTGTCGCAATTAATTATTTTACCGTATTTAAAGCACGAAACATCGAATATTTTGAAAAAACAATATTGTTACATATTATCGCTAGGTTTACGGGGTTTATAAGTACACCCGTCAGATTTAGGGTAAAGAAATATATACATATTTTCTTGAAAAAACAAACGATGGGTTTAATTTAAGAACAATCGCAATATTAACAGAGTTAATATAACTTAATTAAATCTATTAATATCGTATAATTTGAACAACCCAAACAAATTCACAGACCCCATAAACCTATCGTTAAAAGCGTTCGAAATGAAAATTCGTGTAAGTTCGTTCAGTCGCGTTTCCTTCAAATTTCGATCGAAATAAAATTGCACACACATGGACTCACAAAGCTACAAGGACACACGGACACGCACGCGTATAAGGATACATTATCAGCGAATGCAGCGGTCGTGCATGCGTATTGCAGGCACGCCAAGCACCACCCTATAAAGGACATTGGCGTAGGGTTCTTGGGTTACTCCCGAGGGTATTAAGAGAGAAAAGCGT
The DNA here is from genome assembly GCA_002201625.1 of Euglossa dilemma. Taxonomy (NCBI): domain Eukaryota; kingdom Metazoa; phylum Arthropoda; class Insecta; order Hymenoptera; family Apidae; genus Euglossa; species Euglossa dilemma. The sequence continues at coordinate 41,013 of NIJG01000314.1, read as the reverse complement.
TTCGTATGGGCACGTGGCGGTGTGTGGTTGCTCCATGACTGGCTGGAGGAAGAGGGTCACCTATGGCTGCTGGGTACACCCAGTCCCTATGGCACGGTGACGACGCTTTAATATTTAATGCGATTAAACTCATTTCGACCCGCCTCCCGTAATTGGTTTCTGATTAACAGCCAAGTTTTAAGTGCATTGCCCGTGCATGATAGTTATACGCGTCCTGACGCTATCAACTAATAACCGTGAGTGCTCCTCTTGTCTCTAATGTGAACGCTCGCACGTGAACCGCCATTATTCTTGCATATATAATTAGCCATGCATTTTATTAATTGCATCGCCGGCTCGCGCTCGAAAATTAGCCGCGAATTCCCGATTAACACCGATCGAGTAAACAATTCCGAACGATATCGATTGCTTCTTTCCCTCGGCCATCGCGGTGGTCTTGGAAACAGTTGTATCCATAACGTTCAAGTCAAGATGGAGCTGGTTGATAGCGGGATTTCCGGAAATTTACCAATTTGCGTGATGTTGCTTTCCATTTTTCTATACCGAATTTCCTTCGGCAGCTCCACTTTTTGTCAGTCTCTTTTTCCTGAGTTCGCGTGTCACTTATGGTTCGGTGACAGACTTGGAAAGAAAATCGTGGAAATTTAAGATCGCCAATTTGCGTGACGCTAGTTTCGATGCTCGGATTTTTAATTTTATTTAGAATAATTCCAATCGTGGTATATGATTCGGTTGTAGGCTCTGGGACTAATTTCTATCTCGTTTTCCAGCATTCCAAGTGTTACACAGGTTTTACACGATTATGCGAGTTGTTCTTTTGATACCTGTGAATTTTAAAAAGTATATTTGTCGGGATCATTGATTCGCGTTATGAATTATAGAAAAACCGATCGAATATATCTGAAAATTCTGGTGTTGCACGTTTAAAAATGAGGCAACGAATTTTTCAAAACCGAAAAACCGATATTCCTGCCTTTTAATTCGTGTATTTGCGTGTAAACAAGGAATAAATAATTGACCACTATCAACTGTTATAACAATGATTAACCCTTTGCGAACGAGAAACGAAGCTAACAATAGATCGAGTATACGTTAAATAATTAAAAATAACAAATCGAGGGAAATTTTGTGAATTAAAAAATATGTCAACATCGATGCCAATGTTGAAATTATTTCTCGCTATGTTCAAAGCAGCTCTCGCTCTAAAAAATATCAAAATTTCCACGTGTATTATAACATTCGCTCGCAAAGGGTTAAAGTTCTACGAGAAAAAGAAACGAGTTAGCCCGTGTAACTTTCAGGTCACATTTTAATTTATCGACATTTTACAAAGTAATTACAGCTTTTTTCATGAGATGACGCATAAATCTTAACTCTATGACGTTGTCACACAACCAATACTAGTATTCATGACCATTGCTAGGCTCATCAACCTGAAATAACAAAATAAATGCTGTGCAAACTGTTGGCAGTAAAACTACGCGAAACCATTTGATCCAATTGATATTATTTGTGCTTTTGTCAGTGATTACCAAACTAAAAATAGTGGACATAATAACTCTGGGTTAGTATATCAATAACAACCTATTTGCTTGCATTTCAATTTTCAATTTGTTACTGTTTTCGATGATACTGAATCGCTATATCGAATATACGCTATATTATACACTATATCTAATATATCGCAATAAAATTGTTTAAACGCAAAAGTTTGTTTTCATTTGCACATATAGGTTTATAATTTCTGATATTTCGTTCCCACAATTTCTTAAAACAAAAATTCGGCCCATAGAGGGTTAAATGTGATTAGTCTGCGATAATTTAAGACCGAATTGTTTTCGAGTGAAGTGGAGAAACGAAATCTGCCACTCGCCCCTTCCATCATTGCTAACATTAAGACCGACGATTCCCTTTTGCCCGATGACGATGCTTATCGGTGTGGAGCGCAGCGAAAACAGAAAGTCTCCGAATTCAGCCGGCGAATTGCAGTTGGAGGATAAGTTGTCCGTAGGGATAATCCATGGACTCAGCAGGTGTCTCTATTCGCCAGGGTTTCACTCCATCTTCCGTTGACAGACAAAATCCCCTACGGCGTGCAGTACAGGCCGCCGCGATCTATCCTATTGACCGTCTGTCCAATTAGGACAGCGAAAACTTAATTAACCGTTCCGATGGACCCGATGAAAACTGGATGGGCACGCTGATGCCCGCGCGGAGAACTCGATAATTAATACAAATCCAGATATGCTGGCGCCCGATAAAAACAATTTGCCCGTTAACCATGATTGATGAACGATTACGCTTTAAATCCAACGTATTCCGTGGCGGAGGCGAACTATACACGGGATTGAATAATTGATCGGGACGAACGATAGGAACGTATCCGCTGTAATCGAGCAAGCCGGAAATAGAAACGAATGGAAATCATGCCGAAGACACGCGTTATGCCATAAACGAAGGAGAAGAGAAGGAAAAACGGTGAAAAGTTCGCTAACATTCTCGTCGTTCTTCTTCTTGCGTCTCGTCTTCTGATTTTAAATTTAGAGTTCGTCGAGACGCGATGAATTTGTCGGAAGAGGAAAGAAAGTTTCGACTGCTTGATTGGCGATGACGAATATGGCGATGACGTGTCGTGAAAAGGTTCAACGACATTCTATGTATTAGGTTGATGCTTATGAAACGTCGGATATTTTTACATGCGAACGTTTGTCTTCCTGTTTTCGTTATACTTTTGGTTTTGCCATATCCTCGTTTATAGTCGTACTGTCCATTGCCAGAGTCACGTTTCAACAAAGGAGATTTTCTCGAAAGTGCTCCCTTTTGTTATTTCATTTGAATTTTCTACCGATATGAATCTAAACGATATTCGTATAATTTTTTTGTACGAGTATAAACTTGGTAATAATGCTGCAAAAGCTGCACGCAACATAAACCAAGCGTTTGGGGAGAATACAGTTAATGATCGAAAAGTGCAGCGTTGGTTTGAAAAATTTAGGTCCGCTGATTTTTCGCTACAAAATGATCCGCGTTGGAGACCCAAAACGTCTGTGAAAAATGATGATCCGAAGGCATTGGTGGAAGCGGATCCAACTGTATCCACGAGGGAACAGGCTACCAGGATGAAAATTGACCATACAACAATATTGCGACATCTTTCTGAAATTGGCAAGGTGAAGAAAATGGATAAGTGGGTACCGCACGAACTAACTGAGCGAAATAAGCTGGATCGGTTGAACGTATGCTCATCGTTACTATCCCGATTTCATCGAGAGCCATTGAAATATGAAGTTTTGCAGCACCCAGCCTATTCACCGGATCTCTCGCCAACCGACTTTCATTTTTTTAAACATTTAGAACCGTTTTTACGAGCTAAACAGTATGAAAATGAAGACAGTTTGAAAAATTCGATATCAGAGTTTATCGATTCTAAAGATCAGAATTTTTTTAAGACAGGCATCTATGCTTTAAAGTCTCGTTGGGAAAAGTGTATCGAAGCGAATGGAGCATATTTTGATCGAATAAACAGCTTTTGAAAAAAGATATGCAGTTTTATATATTCACTTAAAAATCCGACATTTTATATGCACCAACCTAATATATACTATTTTCATCGTTCTGCCGCCTTGTGGAAAGGGTGGTATTAAGTTCGAAATTTGTCTGAAAAATAATTCATATCTTCCTTTTAATTCACCCTTTTCATATTTCCGTTGAATATATTCTACGTGGAAAGGTGAGAATTTTCTGTTCAATTTCGAGTATATTCGTCAGAGAGGAAAAATAATTCACTTTAGCTGTTTAAAGTAAAATATAGATGAGATTAAAGCATATTTGTAATTTTGACACTTTTTAGAATATAATAATACTCGATCATTCGATCATTTTGAATTTAAAATACTGTTTCATTTACGAGTCGATCGAATTTCGAATTCAGTGAATGATATCGATAAACCTATAAGCGATAGAATAAAAAATTTTTCGGGAAAAATAACTAACGTTATTTTTTATTTCGTATCCTTCTCGATGCGTTATTCTTTTCAATTTCACAACGCGATTACTGTCTTCGTCGTATATTCTCGTCGTCGCTTAAAAATAATTAAACACACAGACTGTAAACTTGAAATTAAATAAAAACTTAAACGATTAAGGTAAAAATGTTAGGATAGAAAAGAGGCAATTAAAATTCCGTTGAAGTAGCTATTTATTTGATGACACGAAATTCGCAATTAAACATAGCTTCCGCTACCAAAAGCATAATACTAATAATTAATAATTGTTATTGGCAGGAGCGAGCTGTCTATGAAAGTGATCGTTGACCACATTTTCGGACAAGCTCCTTTTCGGTGAGTTAAACATCTCGCAAGGCAATTGAAACAGCTGAAAAATTCAAACATTCCCGTTAATAAATCAAAGTAATTAAATCTTTACAATCTTCAAATATGTAACGTGCAATTAACATACAAGAATTAAAATATATGAAAATATATTTAAAATAAAGTTCCATTTGCAATCAGAATATTTAATTTAGCGTATAATAAAAGTAGATTCGTTGCAAAACCTTGTCATTTCGCAATATTACTTACTTGGTTGTTAATGTTTCCTTGAAGCAATAATCTCAGTTTCTGCAGTTCGCAATTAACAAGAACATTGTCTAATTGTCCTACGTTTTTGCCGCCGGAATTCACGAAATCTTCCAGCACAGGCGACGTAGATCTCTTTCCATTTGTCCAGCCATGGCTGTATTGAAAGGTTTGACACACAACCGACGTTATGGTCAAGGACAAGGCGAACAAAAGAACGAAGCGAGCGTTAACCATCTGTAAAAATTAAAAGGAACGTTTGTTAGTAGGCTGGAAAATATTTTGTCATCCTTTCACGCCAACGTCTCCAAAAATAAGTTTCTCGTACTTTCGAAATATCGTTGTGTTTCCATTCTTGAGATTCGAATTAGTTAATTACGACTTTTTTGAACGAAATATTGAAACTACTTTTAGTATTCACAGATATATCGTACATACAAATTACAATCCTTGATTAACAATTTAATTCTAAGAAATCTCCTAATTACATCGAACATCCAAGGAATTGAACCTTGCGAAAAATTAGAATTCATCGAAATACGGATTGAAATAATTGAAGCGAATTTAAACGAATTTAATTGGAAGTTGGAATAACAATCGAGTACCCGTTACCATAATTTAATAATAAAAAAATAAGCGTAATGCCCATATCGATCTTTCAGAGATCTCTTGGAGAATTCAAGGATTTGCAAAATAAATACTGAACTAAAATAAATACTAATTAAGATAAGTACTGAAATAAATATTGAACTATTAGATGATCCCATAAGTTCGTTCCGCGGCGTTATTTATATTTTTCGTCGCATTTTATAAACTATATCGATAATTAACGCATTTGGCAACAAAATAGGAAGAAGTCGCGGAACAAAAGGGCAACTACAGTTATTCTTAATATTCAAAACTTTATTCGATATATAATTTTAAATAGTAAAAGTAAAAATCGGCAAGAAGTTATGAGATGACCTGATATAAGCCGATAATTAACTCCTTTGCCAACAAAATAGGAAGAAGTCGCAGAACAAAAGGGCAACTAAATTTTTTCCTAATATCCAAAAGTTTATTCGATATATAATTTTAAATAGTAAAAGTAAAAATCGGCAAGAAGTTACGGGATGGCCTGATACAAACCGATAATTAACTCCTTTGCCAACAAAATAGGAAAGAGTCGCAGAACAAAAGGGCAACTAAATTTTTTCTTAATATCCAAAACTTTATTCGACATATAATTTTAAATAGTAAAAATCGGCAAGAAGTTATGGAATGACCTGATACAAGCCGATAATTAACTCCTTTGCCAACAAAATAGGAAAAAGTCGCAGAACAAAAGGGCAACTAAATTTTTTCTTAATATTCAAAGCTTTATTCGATATATAATTTTAAATAATAGAAAGCCGATAATCGGCTCGAAAGTTATGCAGAAGCCGTGGTGGATTTAATCCGGGCAATGGAAATTGGTATCGCGAGAACGATGTACTGTTATGCCATAAATCGAGACGAAAGCGTATTGCAGATCCCGATCAGGCCTATTTCTCGTCGGCTGATTTGAATCCGTGCCTTTTTCATCCATCGACCGAGCGAAAAGGACAGCTTTAACTCGCGATGTGCAGCGAGTGCGAACGTAAAACAATGGGACTGTTCGAGTGTCACGGATGACTTGTTGGATCAACGATCCGTTCGATGCCCGACAATTTAAGATCCCATAGACCAGGCTGTTCGGTACCTCGGTCACCTGTTTTACTTTTACGTAATTTACTTTAACAACGCAACGGGTGCAACTGCGGCTCGTAACATGGGTGAAAAGAAAATTAGCTACCGGCTGAAAATGTTGCACCACACCGCTCGACAGTTTCGGATCTCGCTTCTAATATTCCACGGTTTATAGGAGAAAACGAAATAGCAGATAATACACAGGTATTTCTTGTCTTTACGCGGATTTATCAGAGATTGTTCTCCTGCTTCATCGTCTTTTATTCTTTCAAGCAAACGATCTTTCTTTCACATTCTCTTTAACCCTTAACGAACGAGCGCATTTTTCTAATACTATGACCAGTAAGTCGACGGATTTTTAGGAAATTAAGTGCTTCACTTCCAGAGCGAGAAAAGATGCATAATTAATATCGCTTTATTTGATTTTATGAAAACTTACAGTAATAATAGGTAGTATATGAACAGATATATCCGTACAAAAGAATACCGAAGTGAAAATTTCAGAAAAATAATAGGAATTGAAATAAACAAATAGATGCGTGTATGTAATGTATAGATTTGTATACATTTATAAATTTATTTTTTATAGATTAACGATATATTTATACAAAATTACTTATATTTTTTTTGGGTGTGGTACTTCTCCCAACAGTCCCCAATGTGAATACCAGGTTTCTTACTACAAGTATCGCAATAATTACGTGTTTCCCGCCTTCCTCCGAAAATGACGATAACAAACTTTATTGACCGCATATAAAACGATGTATTTTCGCTCAATCCTCGGAGAGGAATGAGAGGAATGCGTTCCAGAGCACGACAAAAAACAATTACCGATCGCCCTTAATTGTTGCATGTATAAATAAGGCCAAACCTAACAGATTTCCTAAAATATCACGTCATGCCGCGTGTATGACGGCATTCGATTTTTTTAGAATATTTATAATGTCGCGAGTATGGCGGCATTCGTTCGTTAAGGGTTAATCGCAGGATGTGAAAAATTGAATAAGGAAATATGCGTAGAAAATGCCTGTTTCTTGAGCAACGATTTACAATCGAACGTGATATTTTGCGTGACGCAACGATGAATTAAACGAAACAATACGGCAATTGTGTCATTTCTCAGCGCAATTTTCGCGGTGTTCTAACCGAGCATAATGACAGCGTGATCGTGAGCGCATGACAGCTCGAATTCGATAGAAATTTCATCGCAAAACGTGGTAACTTTAACCGTGATATCTGCGTTTAAATCCTCGTTCGTTCGTTTAACCAATAGTTAGTAATATTTCTCACGAAACATCGAAGTTCTTTTATACAATTATCAATTATATTCGTGTTACACCAAAGGAATATTTATATGAATGATCTTTAAGAAGTTAAAGTAGCTTAACACGTTTTAAATTATAGATATGCACATGTATTTTTATATATTACAGTACATAAAACATATGGAATGTATAATTGCTTATTTATTATAATTTCTCGAGATGGTCAATGTCATTGTATAAATCATCCAATATCTTTTAGGCTTAATTAAGTATGCATGACTTTCTGACCGCTGATTTCCCTAAGTGATCGATTTCAATTTTATTTTCTACATCTTGAAATACCATTCGACTAAAAGCAATCCTACAAGTAGTTAATTAATTTTTGTAGAGTCCTATGATAATTTATGGACTATTTCAAACTGAAATCTTTATTAATTAATCAACGAATTGAAACAAACAGTTCGAATAATTTCAAATTTATCCTTCCAAATTCCAATAATTTTCGCAGGATCCTAAATAATACAAAATGTCTACTAGATGTTACGTAATTTATCTCATCGAATTGTGAAATAATTTTTAATATCAATTACCGTGTAAATACAATTTATCTATCTTTTAAACTTCCTTATAAGATACTCGTGTAATGTTTCTCGGAATTTTTTTCAGTAATGACACTTACATCGCTGTTTTCCGTTTGAATTCCATTCGAATTCCGTTCCAATTCCGTTCGAAATTCTCCATCACGGTGAATTTTCATAGACGCGATTAACACTAGATTTACGGTACCCGTGAATTTGACGGATGGGTTGCTTCAATTATACGATATTAACAAATTTAATTAACACTAGGTTTACGGACGTTCTTGAATACCTATCTTTATGGAGACCCGTCAGATTTACGGGTAAAGAAAGCTACGTATTTTCTTAAAAAATAACACCATGAGTTTAATTCAAAAACAATTACGATATTAACAAATTTAATATAAGTTGATTAAATCTATTAATATCGTACAATTGATGCAACTCACCGGTCAAATTGACGGGTCCCTTAAATCTAGTGTTAACTGATATTAAGTCTGTTAATATTGTTTTCAAATTAAACCAATCGTTTGTTTTTTAAAGAAAATATGTGGTTTTCTTTACCTTAAATCTGACGGGTAAAGAAAGCTACGTATTTTCTTAAAAAATAAGACCATGAGTTTAATTCAAAAACAATTACGATATTAACAAATTTAATATAAGTTGATTAAATCTATTAATATCGTACAATTGATGCAACTCACCCGTCAAATTGACGGGTCCCATAAATCTAGTGTTAACTGATATTAAGTCTGTTAATATTGTTTTCAAATTAAACCAATCGTTTGTTTTTTAAAGAAAACATTCCTTTACCCTAAATCTGACGGGTGTCCGTAGAAATAGACATACAAAAAAAAACCGTAAACCAAGTGTTAAACTTACGCGTTGGAAAATTTGGATAACCAGTACGTACAAGGAAATCGATTCGATCCATTCCGCAAATTAACCGGCAGATTCCTGGATCCCTGCCGGGCTCGTAAAAGGCAGTGAAAAGAAAAAGAACACCTACCCGCGAATGTTTCACGAATGTTAAGATGCATTTACTTAAAATTCACTCGTCCCGGCCGAAACCGCTTAATGGCCGCCTCCTTTCCAGCTCGTCCCTTTTTACGAAAGGTAACGCTCCAGAATCGCGGGCTCGATGAAGGAAAGAAAACGAAGAAAAACCGGACATTTATCTCCCGCGTTCACTGACAGCGTGCGTACACACGGCATCACGTGAGGTTTTTTCGAAAAATTTTAGAGTACCCTCGTACGTTTCCACGTGCTAATTTTAAAGGAACCATTAACGCTACGCGCGTCCCCGGTCATTAAGATAAGAGTAAGTGCTACTAAGTGTCCCATGGATAAGAGACGTGACCAGCATCTCTGTCGCATAGAGACGAGCCATTTCCGAGCGTGTCATCGAACAACCACCTCGCGAAACACCTCTCTTTGTCTCGTATTATTCGAAACCTGGACAATAATAGGAATCCACTTCCTTTCTAATACCTCGGAAAAATTCAACCGGTTAACACTAATCCTACCGTGGCCTAAACGACCGTTTTTAAAATTCTTATTCAAAATTCTGCGTTCAATGTTATAGTACAAGCTTAATATACTACAAGCACACATAATACTATATAATAATATTATAATACAATAATACTACAAGCTAAATCTTAACGATTTTTCTTCCAATCTACGTGTAATCGTTCTTTCAATATTTTCCTTTATTTCATTTTTTAAAGATTCCATTTGACGTGGTAGGTTTAGTGTTAACGTTAGGTTCTCTGGGTTGGAGGAACCTAATTTTATGTTTAACATTCATTGTATATATATACTTAAACCTAAGGTTCTTTAGATTACTTACGACGAGCAACAGACAAAAGCAGTATCTCGCTTGTGTCTCAGAGGTTGGTTAATCGATTAATATTCGAGTATAGGTATTTCGATAAATAGGAAATGAAATGTTCGAAAGAGACTACTATACGGGTATTTCGGTAAACGAAGTACTTTCGTGCAGAATCAAACACCAATCGAGTAACTTTTTAACACGTTAAGTGTTAAGGCGATCTGTATTCGTTTGATCTATGAAAATAATGCAACCTGTGCCTGTTAACTCTTTGAAGCATAGGATTTCAGAAAATAAAATAGACTCATGTTGCACGGGAATTTTATTGCGTTGTAAATTGGTATTTTTCATTAGCAAAGTTATCGCATAATATAGAAACATAAATAAGTAATAATAATTCGATTCGATTTGTTATTATAGAGTGGAACTCAAATAGCTATTGCAATATTTTTGCAATATTTACAATATTAGTCTAAAAATGTCCCATGAATTAGGGTGCATCAAAAAGTTGCGACATTTTTAATCCCACCATGCCCTAAAGAGTTAAAAAAGATTATGTAATGGTGCAGAAAGTTAACTTTTGAACTTCTTTTAGATATATTATAACGTTACGTTTATTTTTGAATTTTGTTACTACGAATCTCACGGTCCAACGTCACACAAATGAAAAGTACATTGTCAATTCCATGTACTGATGCCGTCTAAACAAAAAGTTCACTGTCAGTCTCTAAGAACCGACGCCGAACTCAATGTGTTAATTTTCTCTTTAATTAAAATTCTCCGTTCGATTCAGTTGCTTTCTTTGTCTGTTTCTTTTTTGAGGCCAGCAATTGTGAATAGAGAATAAATGAAAGCATAAAAGGAGAAGAATTATTCGAATTATTATTTTCAAAATAAAATTGGAACGAGGAGGAGAGATTCGTTTGCTTGTCTATCTTCGAAGCTAACAAAGTGTACCTATCAATTTGAGATAAATATTTATTCGTCTAAACTTACGTCTTTCTTCAATAGAATTCCCAAAACTTGGTTAACATTCTAGTTAAATTAATTTAATTTAATTTCGCGCTCTTAATTGGAAAAAGTATTATGTTATTAATTGTATCTAATTTAATTCTAATTCAATAACCTAACGATAAAGTTAACTACCTAGTTATTTCTAATTATATTTATTACTATTTGAAGAAAATTAATGCTACGATAAATTATAGTCTGATTGACTATATACACGCTCCTCTACTTGCTGAATAATTTTCATTCTTCATGGAATAGCGTTTTACGTCTCTATATTTCTTCGACAATCAACGTGCCGCTATGTCTCTTTGACTTAATTGAAAATTCTTCCCCGTTACACTTGCGTGCAATTTATTGTTCCGACTATCGTTAACCTCGCTCGTTTTGCTTCGATAAACGTGTACTTATTACGTATTATTTTGTACATCGATGTCTTCATTATCCGCACGCGGTTCGTGAAATTATTTCCTTTACGAGAAACATACCCTAATTTCTTTAATTATCTTCCTCCTCGTCTTTCCTTTTCTAACTACGAAAGACGAATCGTCTCCAAATAACGTCCGTTAATTCTACCTAATTTAAAAATTCAATTTTATCAGAAAGTCTAACGTTAAGTTTCATTAAATAGAAAATCGGAGAAACGGAATTGGAACGAAATCGTTTATTTTCTCTGCGCTTACTTTTCTCGAACTCTATAGCGATTTAATTCGGAAAACTGTTTCTATATTCAAAGTAATTCGGGTATTGTTACGCGATCTTTGAAAAATTGTCTTTTAACGTTATCGAATGTGAAAAATTTAGTATAGTTAGTCCACATAGAAACTGAATTACAGATACGAAGGAAATAATAATGATAATACCAGTGCGCTACATAGACACGAAAAGAGAGGGCTTACAAACCAAATCTTGTTATAGATAGAGCGTAGACTAAACAGATTGCCAAATGTCAAGGTGTTTCATTTGCTATGCGATAAAAGTACAATATAAGACACTTTATATAATTGCAATTTAGGTTTTATATACTTTATGTTACAAATAAATAAGACAGTATCTCGGTAAGCTGTGGAAAGTACTTTGGAACGAATTCGTATCGAATTTATCAATTTGTTCATATAGAGAGAGAAGAAACGTAAGTATTCAAAGCAATCTATTTATATGAATAATTAATAACTAATAATTAATACTATTATATAACTAATAATTAATAATTAATATATTCGTTCTTGAATAATTAATAACAACCGTATATGTCTATATCCAATATGTTGTATAATATTTCAGCATATTAGCGCCTTTTATATTTTATAAAACTGTTAGATATCTATCTTGTATGTGGACAAAAGTAGAAAATGAAAACCGAGAAGGAAAACAAATTACAATTAAATTAAGGTATTCGATTTCTATGAAAGAAAGTAAGATAGTTTTATTCCTTTTAAATGTTAATCTGATATAAATTCTATTAAAATTCATTCTCTTAACACGTCGAAGTAAATAATTCGAAATAATGTTAGATTAGAAAGTGTAAAAATATTTACCTTAAAAATGATAATACAAATATCACCTCAACAGCTCTCTGTGGCGTTGTAATAGTCGAAAGTATCCACGAGGAGTTCAATGTTGCGAATTCGAGATACTATTAACCATGATCCTTTGAGGGAGCTTTATATAAGGAAATTCTCTCACACCCTTCGTTCGTCAAACTCATTAAAAGACCCCTTCTCCCGGTCCTTTATACTCATATGATATTATCAAAAGTTTGAAATAACTATCAATAGCAATAAAACCAACGAAGGCGGCAATTATTGTTAGGTAACATTGTAGTAAACTCAACAGACCGTAGGAAACTGTATAATAAATCTTCATTGAGATGCCAAAGTTTCTAGGGGGTTATTAAAAGCTGAAAATGATGAATTAATGTATGAAACAGAAAGACGTCTCTGTTAATTAATAATTACTAAACAATTGATTTATTTGAGAAATATCATTCTATCGGCAAAAGAGAAAATCGAAAATTTTTTATCTTTATACTCGAGTTATTTACTATTATGTTTAACATTCGTTGTATTTATATGTTATTTATTTTATTCGATCGAGAAATTATCAATTTGTTCGTATGTATTTTATCTATTTTAAAAACATTCTAAGCGTAATTCCTTTTTATAAACAAAGTTAAGATTATAACAGTGTATATATCAAATTTAATATCAAAATCATTTTGAATTAATATTCAAAAACATTCTTTTTTTAATTACATCAAACTTGTTATTTTATTATATAATTAAAATAATATTACATTTAGACGAATCTTTATACTTTTGTTTAATGCGAACTTAATTGAAATTACAGATTAAATATTTAAATAATTGATCACGTTAGAACTTTTAATCATAAATTTAATATTAATTTTAATAATGTTTCTATTAATATTATTTTTGTTTTTTAGAAAGCAGTAGTAAAATAAAAATTATTTTCTTTGCACAAATAGGTAGAATAAAATAGTATTATAGTAATATTATCGATAGAACGCTAAAATGTATACCAAATGCATTTTGTAAAAACGTTAAATATACAATAAATAATTTTTTATGGATAAAGTATGTACAGGAAGAAATACACAGTTTATTATTTAACAATAACATTTATTTTCCAATCATTAATAAAAGCTTCGTGTATAAAACAGATCTTCCATACAATTGTAATATCATTACAGTACACTCAGTCTCCAAAATTTATTATGATGTTCTTTCCAACTGAGAATTACATTTCTTACACACATTCATATCCGAAAATAGTCAAAAACATGAACTTTTTGTCACTCTTATAAAGAATATGAAGACTTTGAAAATATTTTTAACTAGAATTAATCAGTAGTCACCAAAATTCTTGTATAATGAAACAACTTTTAAATTCTTTATAAGAGTAACTGTAAGTTGAAGAAACTTTATCACACAGTGATATTTCAAGAACATGATATCAAAGACAAAGTTCGTGATTTTCATTATGCGTTGTTATTATGTGTGCACATACTATTAAGTGTTCATTCATTTACAATTATGAAAACATGTTTCATAAAATAAATGATATTATTAATTATCCTATCCATTATGTTAACAAACATGTGCTAATGTTTTTACCTATTGAGAATATCCATACAGCTTTCTATGGCACGACCTAACATATGAAGTCATTAAATGACTTTAATATCACAATAGCCTCATCTAGGAAATTGGATCAATAATTTTCAATAAACCTAATCTCAAATGACATGGCTCTATTGCACAATGCCTAAGCAGCTGCAATTAGAATCAAAATTAAAATCTATCTTTTTCTTTTTACTACAGTGGAGCTTAAATGTGATTTTCCTTAAAAAATATAAGTTAATTCTAAATAATATTGGGTTGCAAACTGTACCTGCATTTCTAGCTAAAAAGTCTATAATTTATCATTCTTTTTATAAATCCCATCTCAAATATAGAACTATTACTATATATATTTGCATAATCTATTCGAAGTTGATTTGTTATTAATAATTTAAGAATTGAATTTTATAAAAAAATTTTAAATATATCTATTTATACAATGCGCGTTTAACAATTATTTCTTACCAAATAATTTTGTAAATTAAAATTATAGTTACTTATGCAATAATTATTTTAGTGTATTATTTAAAACATCAACTAGCTCGAATATCCATTTCGTTAAATTGCTTTAAAATTTATTAATACTTTAATATATTTCAAAGTATCGTGAAAATAAATTAAATAAATTCTTATTTTTATCATTATATTCTAAATGTTATAAAAGAAATTCTAAAATAACATTCATAGTTACATAAACGTAAATGTACCAAAATAGAATGGCAAACAGTTGACCACAGCTTCTTAAAAATAGAAGTACAATAAACTCTAGATTCAATCTTAACTTTAAACCCAGATTATTTATTTACGCTTGTCTTTACTATTTAACTGTTCAAATTAGTAAAAAAATATAAATCTTCGGTATATAAAATGTGATACATAGATTTCAATAATCTTTTTCCATAACGTTAATAAAGTACTACATGTTCTATAAGTTTACATTAAAAGAAGAAGTAATTAGATCTTTATCTTATGAAAATTTAAAAATATATTATTCAATTTTTTGTATCTGTCTACAACCCAATATTTTTATCAGTGCCAATATACAGTATGTTATCTTTGGATAGTTTATATATATGTTTTCATCATGACAATATTCTTTAACAAAAATGGCATTACTTTTCAAAAATGAATTTGTGATAAAAAACTTATAATTATGAGTTTAGAGATGCTTGACACATTTCTTTTGAAGATTATGTGATCTTGTAACTGCATGTTAAACTTTACATTACTTTGATAATGTAACCAAACCGATTAATCAAACATATCATCTTGTTATTAATATTATCCAAATTGTTATATGTCACCTTCATTGCCCACAATGCACATTAAAAAACATTCAGTTTCACACATCACTTGAGAAAGAGTCATTCATTGTCAAATTAGCTGAAGAATTTCTACTATCGGCTGAATTCATTGCAATATAACGTCTTCTAAGTATTTCTTGTAAATCGTTACACGGACTATTGTCTCGTTTTATGCGAAGAGGTCGTCCTCCAGGTGATCTAAGAAAATGTGCGTAATAGCAAATTAGAAAAATATGTATAATAACATTTAAAAAGCGACAATTTACAAATTGTAGTAACAACATAAAAACATAAATAATTTACCTAGCAACTGGCTTTAATTTAACATTGTCAATATCTTTCAATACATCAGTCATAGATGTTTGAGAAGCAAACGGACCTCTTTTGCGATCTTCAACTTTATGATCTTGTAAACTTGCTCTTCTTGCAATATGTGGTGTTGGTGGTGGTAATGGTGGAGGTGGTGGTGGAGGTGGTTGTTGTGATTGTATTATATTTTCACTGTCCACTCCATTTGATAAAGAAGCAGTAGAGGTATCTAAATAAGATTCGAGTTGAAATAAGTTTATAATATAAATAAAAAACAAATATTTATCATATGTATACATACACCTAGATTGTTTATTAC
Organism: Euglossa dilemma; assembly: GCA_002201625.1. Lineage (NCBI taxonomy): Eukaryota > Metazoa > Arthropoda > Insecta > Hymenoptera > Apidae > Euglossa > Euglossa dilemma. The sequence goes on along the minus strand of NIJG01000314.1, from coordinate 24,969 downwards.
TTTTAACTATTGCTGAAACTTGTTCCCTAAGTTCCTGAAGCTCTTGCTCTAAAGCAAGTAATCGAACTTCAGATCCAAAACTAATAGGCTCCAATAAATCTGGCCTAACATTAGACAATCTAACATTGAAACATATTATCAAATTATTAAACTCTTGAATCAATGAAAAAAGAATTCTATAACTATATGTAAAAACCTTGCAGGCCCATATCCATTTGTATCTGCATAATCACCACTAGTTTCTTCATTAATCATAGAATTTGTCATTGAATGCAAAGGTGTAACACTGACATATATTTTTGGTGGTGGTTTCAATGGTAACATTG
>NIJG01000313.1:107560-123610 GCA_002201625.1 Euglossa dilemma | reverse complement strand
ATGTATCGTGGATTTCAACAATTTAAAATAATAGAAATTATTTAAAGAAATAAGAAATCTTAATGTCGCCGTTTTTTCTTTCTCCTTTATCCTTTTTTCTTTCTTCTTTTTTATAATACATTGAGTACTTATTATTATATCAGGTCGTCCTCTAAATATTTGTATTTTGAGAATATACCATTATTTATTATTATTATTGCCATATTAAGAAAATATACCAATAAAAATTTATTATTACCTTAACTATAGATTTATTTCGCATAATTATCGAATGACGTTGTGACTTACTAATGATCAATGAATAACGACGAAGTGATCTACTATGTTTCCACAAAATTCACATTCATTCTATTCTTTCCTATTCATTCGTGTATTAAAATAAAAAAGGTGAAAAAATCGATAAGATAAATACAGAGAGTCGTCATTTTTTGTTTACTGATATTTTCTGTTTTACTCTGTAACAGCCATAGTTATGCTTAAAATGGAATCCTGTTGAGCTTTTTATTTTAAACAGGAAGAACCTGACTTACGAATACGATCAATAACAGGACCTTTTAAAAGGTCCTTTAGACAACTATTTATAAAACCGGCAATTTTTCATCTTCTTTAACAGAAACTGCAACACATAGTTCAAGATCATATAAATGAACCTTTAATTTCAAAACACAAGGTCTCAATGGTTTTTTGCAACACAAAAATATTGAGAAATCCCCTTAAACCACTAATGAAAATTCGTGTGTACTATTTCTATAATTGCACGAGAAAATATAAACGCATTATTGACATCACGTAATCAAGCAGCTTGTTTGCTTTGTCTGAGATTTTTTCCAAGTTCAAAAGTTATAAATTGTACAAATAATATTCTAATGTGTAAAGTGAAATAAAAATTTTAAAGATTAAGAAGTTGAAATTAGTAATTTGTAAATAATTGGTACAAAGTGTGTTTATCGAGAATCGAGATTGTTTGATTCTAACCTTAATCTTAATTTATAAATGAAGCTTTTAAATCAAATATTTTCACAAAATATTTTGCTATTTCTACAAAAATATCTGACTAAGTGTTTCGAATTAAACGTTAACATATAAAAATTCACTCGCTAATATAGTTAGATTTTTTATTTTTTTTTTTTTAATAATATTTAACTTGAAAATGTCACAAAATACTAAAAACGCTCTTAAAGAAGCACACAATTCATATAAGGAAAATAATTATACGGATGTGATTGCAAAATGTAAAAAAATATTGAAAACAGATCAAAATAATTATAACGCGCTTACATTATTGGCTGCAGCAATGTTGGAAATTGACGAATATAAATCAAAAGTTCCATTAATTCTACAAAAAGCTACACAAATTGAAGCAAATAATGTACTAGCTTGGCAAGGTTTAGCCTCCTACTATGAAAGATATTTGGATGATAATGATTCCTTCAACAAATTAATATTAATCTATTGCAAAATTTTACAGTCAGAAAGGTAAACAATTATTGTGTTTATGTTTATAAGCATAAATGTTGTATGTCCCATGAACTTGATACATAAAATTCATTATTCAATTTAATTTCAGTGAGCCTAAGTTTTCGTCTACTTTGAATAAGATTTCGAAGATTTCATTCCAAGTAAAAGACGTTCCAACTTTAATTCAATGCGTTGAATGTTTAAGCGAGTTACGAAAAGAATCGGATGAAAATAAACTTAAAATGATTGATAAAACACTTGGGTGGATATTAATAGACAATTTTAATAATCTGGATAAATCTACAAATTTATTAGAGACTGTTTTTAAATCTGTAATTAATGATCTTAATGCAGTTGACCAAAAAAAATTTTATACAAAATATTTAGAAATATTATATAACAAAGGCGAACGAATTACTTTAATAAAAGAAGCTATAAATATACATCAGCAATTTCCACAAGACATCTTACCATTGGGTGAGTACTAAACAAAACGAGTTAATTATTTTAATAATCAGTCTGTAAGACTATATTAGAGAAACTGAAAAAGTTAATGGAAAGAGAAGGGAGAATAATAATTAGAATTGAAACAAATAATTTCTTTACTTTTGAATCCAAAAAGAGTTTGATAATAGTTAAACACAGCTGAAGAAAGTTATTCAGCATATTCATAATATTTGTAGTACTATTAGTGTAGTATTAATATTTTTTATAAAATTTAAAATTATATATTATAATATCTTCCTAAATTACCATGTTTTTGCTTTTGTTTTTTACAATTTTTAGTCAGATAATTTCAGTCTCTGAATAAAAAACACCATCGTACAGTTTTCTGCACCATGCCAATGTGATCCACCCGTTTTGCTGTTTGGAGTTTATATTCTCTTTCATCGTTTTGTACAACGTGAATTTCCTTCTCAGGTTTCAGAAATATCTTTAGCATCATAGAATATCGTTTTGTCTACTTCATCAACATAAACTCCATTAATGATTTACTTTATAACCATCATTTTTTTGTCTCTCTTTGAGATTTATGATATATAGAATATATGATTTTGATATTACAATTCCTTTTTCTATTATTTACAGAATATATATGCCGAGTTTATCACGAACAAGATATACTGGATGAAAATTTTATTGATATCGATATACCACAATATTCTCAAGCTCTCTTAAAATTGGACAAAAATTCTGAAGTTGCTATAATTACTAAAGCGGTGTATTTAAGGAAATCAGATAATTTGTTTACAGCACGAGAAATATTAAAACAAATGCTTACACTAAAACCACATTCGGTACATGGTTGGTTGGAATTAACTAAAATAAGTGTAAAGCTTAACTGTTGGGATGATGCAGAAATTGCAGCCAGACGAGTATTAGAAATTAAGCATGGGATAAAAGATGAATTATTATATCAAATGCAATTAATAGCACTTGAATCCATAAGTAGAAGTAGCGATAAACATAAGTGGGAAATTGCTCTGCATGAATGTGAACAGGTAAGACCCTCTTCTATTTATGTAATTTATTTAGGAATGGAATGAGTACTGCCGTGAATGTTTATGATAGGGACGAGTGAAAGTTTGAAAGGGTCAGGATATATTTATTTAATTTTTAATCAGCATTTAAAGGTACACCCTTCTACACAATTACATCTGATTCATACACGTATTAGTATACTGTTGAATCAACCAAATGTAAACATTCTACTGAACAATTTGGAATCTCAACATGAAACCAAAATGGAAGCTAGTATTCTTCGAGCATTGTATTTGAAACAAAATAAACAGTTCGACGAAGCTGTAAATATTCTTCACTCAATCTTAGAAACATCTGAAGCATGGTTACTTCTTGGTATAATATATTGGGAAATGACTGAATATAATTACAGTTTAATGGCTTTCTTAAATGGAGTAAAAGCCGATCGTTATAATTGGGAATGTTTAATTTATTTGGGGCATTATTATCGTGAATACGGCAATGACTTAGAACGTTCTAGAAGATGTTATCAGACTGCATTAAAAATCAATTCAAATTCTGAAGAAGCCGGTATTGGTTTAAGTACAGCGTATAGGCTTCTTAAAAATCAAGTAAGTATAGATTAATTTTATCTTATGTGAAAATATAAAATACACGTTTATTGTTATGTATTTTAATGTTTATTAGTCATTATTATTTTAATGTATAGAATTTCATAATTTTTCATCTAATTACTTCCATAAAATATTATTCTCAGGATGCAAATATAAAGTTATTGCAAATATTAACTATGCAAGGTACTGGTCCCAAATGGGCATGGTTACAACTTGGCTTACAATATCTTGATCAAGGAAATGCAGAGCAAGCTATTAAGGCGCTTCAACATGTTGTCAGAGCTAATCCTAATGACTGGTAATCTTATAGATAACTATTTAATGATTAAGAGATTATGAATTTCTTTAGATTTTTCTTTATCTACTCAGAATTCTCATTCCATCATTCTTCTCTTCCTCTTTCTTCCTACTCCTTTTCTCTCTTCATTTATTACCTCGCATTTAATTTCTTTTATCTTTCTCACCAATCCGAAAGAAGCGTAAAAATAGTAATTGTTAAGTTATATTAAATTGAATTGTACTCAAAATACAAGTATTTTATACTTATACTTACCGAAGTCTTGACCTTGGCTATCTTATAGCAATAATAAAAATTCAATTGATTCAATTACAAAAAATTGATTCAGCTGTATTTTGTTTCTATCCGATTAAAACGTGATAAATGTATCTTTATTATAAAATTCTATCTAATTTTTCAAATTTATGTAAGTACTTATTATTTTTATTATTTTATAGACTGTTGGAGAGTACGATAATGCAAAGGAAGATTTTGAACACATTTTAGCAGGTGATTCTTGTTATATTCCTGCTTTAAAAGGATTAGCTGAAGCTTGTTTAGCATTAGCGAATTACTATGCTGGTAAACAATTGTTTAGTCGTGCTAACGGTTATTTGCAAAAAGCTATGGATACTTTAGCTACAGCTATTAAAGTACGTAGAAATGTATCCTGCAGTTGGAAATTACTTGGTGATGTGTTCTACAAAGCTGCAATGTTACCAGAAAAATATAGTTATCTAAACATATCATCTATTCCAATATACCATGAAAATATTGGAAATATTGCATTAGTTAAACAACGATCTATGTTTACATTATCTATAAAGTAAGTTTTTGCTGCCTTTTCAACAATAGCATCTCACATTATTTTTGAAACATGCAAAAATAATATTCAGTTTGCTTCAACAAGCAATCATGGCTTGGGATTCAAAATTGTTATGAAGTGCAATATATACACGATATATAATATGCAAATACGCAAAATTGTTCAAATGCTGTAACTATAGATATCTGCTATAAAAATGTATTTTAATTACAGGTGTTATCGTTCTGCCATATCTCTTTGTCCACAATTATCTTCGCTATGGCATGATTTAGCTTTATGTTATTTAATGCAGCTGCAGTATTATCCACGGAGTACCGATAAAAGTGTTGCCAATGAATGCCTAGCTGCTGCAAAACATGCTGTTACATTATGTCCTTCAGTATGGATGCATTGGAATCTGTTGGGTGTTATTTGTATGTCTCCGTTTATAAAGAACTATGCATTGGCACAACATTCTTATATTATGGCAATTGACAAGGACTTTAATAATTCTGTAGTGTGGTCTAATTTGGGAACTTTATATCTACACATAGGTACGTAAAAATTATAAGACCCGGTATAAACGTGCAGTTTGCGACAGTTTACCAATGGTGAATTATCACCGCATTTTATCACTATGTAGATTTACATGGAACAAATCAGATGAGACGGAGAACTTAGTTGTTACTTGATGGCATGTTTGCATTCATCAAATCTAACGAAAGTATTCACGCACGTAACTTTGCTCAATCTAAGGGTGCACTAGATTGATTTCGTTATATTATTCACTATTCAATTATAATGAACATTTATAAAATAGGATGATAGTTTCTTGTACCTAATTTGCCCACTGTGCATCACTTCGACTATCGGATTTGGATTCCGCGAGAAACTCGTCAACAATTCACGCTGGGCAACAAACGCCTATAAACATATACAGAGTGCCCAAAAAGGTTGGGACCAAATTGAAACTACACATTACTGAGGTCAAATAGATATAAATATAATGAAGTCAATAACAATGACAATGACAATAATAATTTACGCTATCGAAAAATTAAAATGTGTATACTAATATTCAATTCTATTCTTATTTATTTATGAGATATTACATGAAATATGTACTTATTATATATCTATTTATTTTGCAAATTAATATTATTTCACTGTAAAATTGACTTTTATTAGAAAAAACATTATATATTAAAAACTGTAATGGTTATTCAAAGAATAATTCAAATTTAACATTAAATATTAATAATATTTAATATATAAAAAGAATATTTATATATTCGCCTCTGTCATACATTAAATATTATATGTTATGTATTACATATTGCACTATGATAAATATTAAAGTAGGTGAGGTGAATTTTGCATAACGATTTGAATTTTCATCTAATGTTTAACTCAACTGAGAGAAGTTAATCCTTATTGAAAAATGTTTCTACAGCATGCATGATGTTTATCACGATTATTTAATAACAGCGCATGTAAACTTAAACTTTATTGCCACAATTATTTTCGCATTTATTCACATTAGAAAAGGAACTAATGATAAAATTGTCAAGACTGTACTTGCAATTGATATATTTGTATGAATTTTTTGTAACAGGATATTTGTACAAAGCCAACGCAGCTTATTCTCGAGCTCAGGCTACAAATCCTGCATATATAAATTGTTGGACAGGGCAATCTTTAATTGCTGAAATGATGGGAAAAGGAGAAGCAATAGACTTATTTCGATGCGCAACACAATTAGGATGTCATAGCGAAGCTGCCATAGGATATACTCATCACTTGCTTAACACAATGTTAAATTCTTCTTCCAAATTTGATAATTCAGTTTCACATGTAACAAAAAGGGATTACCCTCTTCATGATGCTGTTGACGTAATGACATGGTACATTGGTGAGTTTCTACCTTTATTTACATTTCTATTTATAGTATAGAGTGTTCTCTTTTTCTTTTTTCTTTCGTTTTTTCGTTTCTTTCCTTTATGCCCGGAAAATCTTCCGAAGATACATATGTCAGCCCTTTGGGGGATTTTATACAGATAATACGAATTAACGTTACATTAAATTACAATAATGAAAGTATTATTTGAAATTAAATTAGTTTGTAATGTGGCTTTAGGCTTCATGCATTATTCTACAAATATGGTATTATTCGTTATATGCTACAGAACGTCATCCAAATGATTGTTATGCCCGAAATGCATATGGATTATTATTGGAAAGGCTGGAACTTTATAAATCAGCTGCAGAACAATTTGTTGAAGCTATGTCTATTAGTGAAAATGACGAAAAAGACCTGGTTCGTATAAATTTGGCACGTGTGTTAATACGATTAAAAAAATATAAGGAAGCTATAAAATTGAGTCAAACAATTACAAGAGCCAATTATAATTCTAATTCTCATTTGGCATTGGCTTTATTCAAAGGTAATTACATATTTATATTAATATGTTTTGTTGTAAAATATATAAACAATAGTATTTCATCAACGCTGTTTAATTCTAGTAATTAGAAATTGATCAATTCTTCTTTCGTTTCTTTTTCAGCGGCACAATATGTAGCGGCTTATGACACACATGAAGCAACGCTGATTTCGTTTGCCGATACTAATACAAAAAAAGCGTATACACTATGTGCAATGGCCTCAATAGCGTATACTTACCAAAGAGTAGACGATGCAAAAACATTGTTGTTTCAATCTATACAGATGAAAACACCAGTTATAACCGGTCTTTTAGCAGCTGCTTCGTTAGGAATATTACATAACGACCAAGATTTGACTACATTGGTATTAAACGTTTTGAAATCGTATGAAAATCATTCTGAATATGGCCATCATGTTGTGAACTTATTTGCATATTCCCATATAGTCGGGAACACTGTGAAAAGTGCTATTGCTAATCTCTCTAAATCAATTTATATGTATCCTGGTAAGTAATACGTGCATACTTTTTATAATTTCAATGAAAAAGCCTTGATTGGTTTTAAAGTCAAGTTAAAAGTTAATAATACTTTATCGTATCCTTCTAATAATCCTTCATCGAGCTTTGATTCATAGTTCCACGTTAAAAGTAGAACGTGTCGCGATAAAAAAATTCAATTCGCTTCTTTGTTTTTGAAAAAACCAGTTAATCTTGCAACACTCTTCTTTACATTAATTTTTATTAAATTGAGGGTGTAGAATTGACATATAATTTCTTCAATTTCTTTACTTTATCTGCATGCTACAAGATACCCTATTTGGTGGTATAAGTAGGTGATATAAGGTTTAAAAAATGAAAAAAATTATTTTTTTATTAATGTTCTGCATTATTTTCATTTTCATTTACAGATGACACGAGGTATTGGATCCCATTGCTCAGAATATTACAGAAAACTGATTTACAGATTTTTAGCAAATGTGCTCAGAAGGTATTCCGTCTTAACAAAAATATCACTACTGGACACCATCCGCATGTTGCGTGTGCTTTACGCATTAATTATTTCACGGAAATTTTAATACCAAAAAATATTAGATTAGTTCAGAAACTTTTATTTACTTATCCTGGTCACGTTGAAAGCTGGGCCATGTTCATCGCAACATTTTTATCAAGGTTTGACTTTTGACTCAATCTTATTTAATTAACACCGATGTAACGTAATTTAATATTTGTAAGAATATTTTATAACTTTCATTTTACATTTCTTTTCCTTCTTTTTTAATCCTTATCGTAGCGTTCAACAAATTAGAACACTTTTTCTATTTTATAATATCTACTATGTGCTCCATATAATATTTCTCATTCTAGACCCGAATTTGTAAGTAAAATCAATAATAAATTAATAATGTCCATAGTCTTTTAACTAATTAAGTGCCGATTACAAAGTAATCGTCGTAAAACGATGTAAATGACGTTAGAGCAACGTTGTTATAGCGTGTTATTATAATTTAGCCTAATAGACTATCTATATCTATATATTTTAATTCTCTGTATCTAATTAACCAATTTTTATGTCGCTTCTTTTCTGTTTCGCATTTTTAGAAATCCGAGAAATAATAGCGCGCATAAATTTATATGAAACATATCGTTTCTATTTACGACAAAATATCAATGGTATTTTCTAAATTACTATGTCTTTTTATGCATATATACTTAAAATACTTTTAAATTGTTCACAGGTTTACAGTTAAAAATTGTAATATCGACACAGAGTGGATCTTAACACTCATAACTATTATACAACAAAATTATCATACCACGAATTCCATGACAAAATGGTTGAATGACAGTAAAATGAAATTAAGTCAGATTAATTAAATGAAAGAAGATTTTGTATATTTGTGCAATTGGATGACTGTAACAGAGACCGTAAGGTACCACAATAGTTACATTGTTGAAGATATGAACAAAATATGCAAGAGTTAATGGAAAAATAAATAGGAATGGACATGTAAAACTCTTTCCTGCATTTCAAAAATAATTCCTTTTGTTCCAGGAATAATGATCTGTTTATAACATTGAATTGACCTTTTATTCCAGAGAAAATTTAATTTAATGTTCTAAACGCTCCACCAGAAGCATAATATATCTTCTTGATTTATATATAATAATAAGTAATATTTATTTTCTATCATCTTTAACGTAACGCACCAAATGAAAGAAATAGATGAAATAGATGAAATAGGCAAAGTAAATGAAATAGAAGAAATAAATAAATTATTAGAAATTAAAAATAAATGAATATGTAAATGACATAAATTATTGAAACTTGAGGTCAAATAAATAAATAAAAGAAATAAATACGAAGTACAATTATTGAAAAATAATTATTAAAGAAATAACTAATAAATGTAGTTATTGAAAAATGATTATTAAAGAAAAAATTAATTATGAAATTATTAATATGAAATTAGTTTAAAAATTTTTAATGAAAATGTAAAAGTGATAAAATTATTCAAATGCTATTACAAAGAATAATTAAATAACAAATATATTAAAATGAATAATTCGTTTAAGAATGATTATTAAAGTAATAATTATTAAAGTTTAGCAATAATCCTTCAATTCAGTTCAAGTTACGACGAACGAGGAAGAACTAACGTATACTTCAAGTGCGAGTGCTTATATAAACCGAGTGTATTTTTACCAAGGACAAACGGAACTTCCCAAACTCAACCGATTTTTCGAAGACTCGTGAGCCGTTTACAATAGTTATTACATAATTTATTGCAAATATATGCTTCGTATAATTTGCCATAAGAATGTATACAGTAATTTACATATGTACAAGTATTTTTTCATATAAAAAAAACTATTTACTTTAACATAATAATAGTTTTTCACATATAAATGTTTAAAACAACTTTTTAAAGTTTCAAAAATGCAAGTACTAGTAAAAATGATATTAACCAAAGGGACCATATACTACATACCCATAACCGACCCTGAAATAAGCCAAAATTTGCGTTTTTAAAGGAGTCTCCTAGTGTAAAGTGCGTATCTTTTTACTCTTTTGGAGAATTTTTTACAATGACACTATTATATCTTTTGCAACCAAATTAACAGGGTTTATTTGTACGTACTTTACCAACGTTTTAGAATTTTTTGGAACAAAAAAAATTAAAATTAGTGGCACTACATAATGTCAAACATAAATTATCAACATTAATCTGGTTGTCTGAAGTAAAAAAGCATTAAAGATCCTTAATTAGTATGAATACGACTATAACCGGTGCTAGAATAAAACAAAAATGACCATAATTAAAAAAATGGCAATACTTTGAAGTTCAATTATCAATTTTAGAATGTTTTTTTTTACCTTCAGAAGCCTATAAAATATAAATAAATAAAAATTTTTGCTTGATTCTAGTACAGGCTATAACCACGTGTGTACTAAATACTTAAAATTTCAAGGCAATTGGTCAAGTGAATTTTGAGATATCATGGACGCCATTCTGAAAAACATAGTTTTGAGAAAAATACCTTTAAACTTTTGAACATCGATAATGATTATTCGTATAATGAAAATTATACTTGCAGCTAATCTGCCAATCCACATTCGCAAAGGGTACCTTCATCTTACTAGAGTATGTCCTCTTTCTTAGATTCCTCTGCTCTTTTATCGAACTCTATTTGCTGCTTCTGTCTCGTACCCTTTCATTATTAATTTTATAATTAATTTTATTAATCTATAACATTTTTGTCGAGGACATTATGCACTTTCTAATTTATTATTTTCCTAATAGGAACATATTTGTATTTGCTTTACTGCTCTTAATATGTACAAAAGACATCATTTGATATTCTATATCAATACTTTAGCACATGGCCATTTCAAATATGAAGCACTTTCCCCCCACAATGGCGCATGCGTCGTGTAACGGCAGCCATCTTTAAGCTGAAGATAAACATGGCGGAATATTCTTTTAAAACTTTTCAATGCTTGCACACGTTCCGCAAAGTAGCGTTATTACTAATCGATATTTAAATTACGGCAATCGACGAAATATATTTGAAAAAATAATAACGCGTAGTATCAGGTATTATTGCGAAACATTGCAATTGTAGGTTATTCTTGCAACATTGTCGTAACATTAACGAATTGCTTATAGGAGAAGTTTAAGAAATTGTGAAAACTTTACAAGATCTATACAGATTTCTAATTGTCAACGTTGTGTACGGATGTATTGGGTTGTTCGGAAAGTAATTTCGTTTTTTTCAACACAGGATCTTATTGTATTAGCAATACTTTGAAATTAAATTACCAATTTTTGAATATTTTTTTTTTTACCTTCAGTAGCCTATAAAATAGAAATAAATAAAAATTTTTGCTTGATTCTAGCACGGGCAATAATTACGTGCGTGTTAAATACGTACTTAAAATTTCACGGTAATTGGTCAAGTCAGTTTTGAGATATCATGGACACCATTTTAAAAAACATAGTTTTGAGAAAAATGCCTTTAAAATTTTGAACATTGATAATAATTATTCGTTTAATGAAAATCAAAGGGTTAAGCTACCAAACTTGGATTAAAACATATAAATTTTCTATACTATTCTTATCACTTCGTTTATCAAATAGAACAAAATTATTCTCGCGATAATCGCGATATTTCGTAAATACAAATTTTCATATTTCCCATATCCCATAAAAATAAAAAAATATCAGAGTTTATTGAAATAAATTGTCTTAGCATCGCGATAGTAAAGTTTTGGTACACCGAATCCAAGTTTCTTTTGTGAGACACCATATTTAATCCTTTTCGGACGAATGTAATAATACACGTGGAAATTTGTTTATTTTTCAGGGTAAAAACTGTTTAGAATACAACGAAAAATAATTTTAGCATTGTCATCGATGTGTTGGAGATATTTTTTAATTCAGAAAATGTCCTTCGGTTTGTTATTTTTTAGTATTTAGTTTACTATAGATAGTTAATTAAAAGTATTATTTAGCTTACTATAGATAGTTAATTAAAACTATTATTTAGTTTAATATAGATAGTTAATTAAAACTGTTATTTAGTTTACTATTGATAGTTAATTAGAACTATTATTTAGTTTAGTTTACTATAGAGAGTTAATTAAAACTATTATTTAGTTTACTATAGATAGTTAATTAAAACTGTTATTTAGTTTACTATAAATAGTTAATTAAAACTGTTATTTAGTTTCATATTGATAGTTAATTAGAACTATTATTTAGTTTAGTTTACTATAGAGAGTTAATTAAAACTATTATTTAGTTTACTATAGATAGTTAATTAAAACTGTTATTTAGTTTACTATAAATAGTTAATTAAAACTGTTATTTAGTTTCATATTGATAGTTAATTAGAACTATTATTTAGTTTAGTTTACTATAGAGAGTTAATTAAAACTATTATTTAGTTTACTATAGATAGTTAATTAAAACTGTTATTTAGTTTACTATAAATAGTTAATTAAAACTGTTATTTAGTTTCATATTGATAGTTAATTAGAACTATTATTTAGTTTAGTTTACTATAGAGAGTTAATTAAAACTATTATTTAGTTTACTATAGATAGTTAATTAAAACTGTTATTTAGTTTACTATAAATAGTTAATTAAAACTGTTATTTAGTTTCATATTGATAGTTAATTAGAACTATTATTTAGTTTAGTTTACTATAGAGAGTTAATTAAAACTATTATTTAGTTTACTATAGATAGTTAATTAAAACTGTTATTTAGTTTACTATAAATAGTTAATTAAAACTGTTATTTAGTTTCATATTGATAGTTAATTAGAACTATTATTTAGTTTAGTTTACTATAGAGAGTTAATTAAAACTATTATTTAGTTTACTATAGATAGTTAATTAAAACTGTTATTTAGTTTACTATAAATAGTTAATTAAAACTGTTATTTAGTTTCATATTGATAGTTAATTAGAACTATTATTTAGTTTAGTTTACTATAGAGAGTTAATTAAAACTATTATTTAGTTTACTATAGATAGTTAATTAAAACTGTTATTTAGTTTACTATAAATAGTTAATTAAAACTGTTATTTAGTTTCATATTGATAGTTAATTAGAACTATTATTTAGTTTAGTTTACTATAGAGAGTTAATTAAAACTATTATTTAGTTTACTATAGATAGTTAATTAAAACTGTTATTTAGTTTACTATAAATAGTTAATTAAAACTGTTATTTAGTTTCATATTGATAGTTAATTAGAACTATTATTTAGTTTAGTTTACTATAGAGAGTTAATTAAAACTATTATTTAGTTTACTATAGATAGTTAATTAAAACTGTTATTTAGTTTACTATAAATAGTTAATTAAAACTGTTATTTAGTTTCATTATTTAGTGTATACTCGATGTGTTGTTAACTTCGTTTCTCGTACGCAAAGGTTAATAAAATGTCGGTAGCTTTGTTTTAATATGTTTCGCTCCAAGTTAGGTTAGATTGTCTTTGATACGGATAACTCCAGTAAAATTGCACCAGAAGGTTCGATATGCGGGTCTCGATGCATAGCCACCTTCACGTGGTGAGACCTGGTAATTGGTAGAATTTTTAAAGACTATTTTTTGAAATTCTCACCAAGCTAAGAGCTATGCACAACAGTTCAAAAAGTATTAGTTATAAGCTAATTATAAATTAATTATAAGCTGGATATTAGTTAGTTATAGAATTGGTTACAAGTTAGTTATGAGCTAGCTATAAGTTAGTTACAACTTAGTTATAAATTAATATAATATATTTTATAAGCTAGTTATAAGTTAATTATAAGCTAGCCATAAGTTNTAGCCATAAGTTAGTTATAAAATAGTACAACTAAGTTAGTCATAAGCTAGCTATGAGTTAGTTATAACTTAGCTATAAAATTACTTATAAATTAGTTATTAATTAGTCATTGATCATATATAAATTAATAATAGTTTATATATAAGTTAGTAATAAGTAAGCGATATTTTTGAGATTAATGCCTCTGGCAACAATATGTAAATTATGCGGAATTAAAGTATGTAAATAATATATGTAAGATAGGTATGGTTACAGAGAAGTATGGAAAAAAGTAAAGTAAGATTAGAATCAGTTGACAAACGACCTCTTATCGTGTTATATTATCCTCATACAAAGTCACGAAATCGGCCGAAATATTTACAGCGAGGTTGTGAAAGTATTGCCTGAGAATTCCTGAAAATGGCGTCATTTTTTAGAATCGGTCGACGAGCGACCTCCTGTCATATGTTATCCTGATGCAAAATCTCGAAATTGGTCGAAAATTTCTCGCCGAGGTAACAAAAGTTTCACGATTTTTGTACAAGGAGAACATAACATACAATGAGGTATTTCATGGACAACAGTGAGAAATTTTCACCTAATTTTGAGACTTTGTATCTTATTAGTATCTTACCTTACTTACCTTAGTTACTTACTTTAATTACAATTTATATATTGTTATCAGAGACATTAATCTCAAAAATATCGCTTACTTATTACTAATTTATTACTAACTTATTACTCATTTATTACCAACTTATTATTAACCTGTTACTACCTTATCGCTAACTTACATATAAACTGTAATTAACTTATATCTAATTAACGACTAGTTAATAACTAACTTATAACTATTACAAGAAATGTCGTTTCCGGGAATTCTACCGATGATAGACATTTCATTACTTTCCTCCTCTTTTAATCCAAATTCATAAATGGCGTTTACCGTTTGATTTTATTTTTTCTTGTCCTTTTATATTATCGAAGAAATTAGTGCCATATCGACGAATTGCATTAGCAGTATATCGGCTTTATTTATTAACAATACTCGGATAATGAAATTAAATATAAAACTATTAAATATATTAAATATAAAGTTGTTAAACTTGAATATATATTTAATACAAAATGATAACGAAATATAAGGGAATAAAAATAGATTGAAACATACCAATTGTTATATATTTACAATAAGCATGTTTAATACAGATATGTGCATTACAAAAATATATTCGCCTGCGCCCGTAAGCGTGTGCATTAATCAAATAACACATAGAATTAAGTGAGGTAGAGATAGTTACAACAATACATTTGCTTCTGAAACAGTAGGAGTATTTAAAATATACATTTTCATAATTAGAACACTAGTTCGAATTATGTTTAACACAGTATTCAAATATCCTTTTTGTTTACAGTGCAAAACATTCTGAAAATTAGAGTACATTTTAATACTGTAATACAATGAGATTCCTTATTATTATTTAACAATAACGATGTATTTATATATCATATAAAACGTTACTTTTTACATCACTTGGATTATAAATGTTATCTGAACTTTTCTAAATTATCACCTTTAGTAAATTGTTCAATAAAAAATAATAATAGAATTTTTATCATGCGTCACTTTTATATCACAAACACAACTAGAAATTTTCACTTTAAATATGCAAATGAATATTAATGTATTTAAAAAAAATAAGTCTCTCTTTTTTTACATGCTGGTCCTATAGTTCACTTACTTGTTATTTATGTAAAACAGTGAAACACAATTTAAATTTACAAAGATAAAAATAATTTTATCAAATTTATGAAATTGATTTTTCTAACTAATAAAATCATTTAAAATTCATTATAGCTTTGCTTTTGGTTGACTTTTCTTCTTTCTACTTTTACTACTTCCAGTATTATCCCAACTAGAAGTAGGCTCGTTTAATTTAGCTGATTGTGCAGCAGTTATGTTTCTCCCTTGAATTTCTAAACCTTCATGATTGTTATGAATAGTTTGTGCAGAAGCAGGCAAAATAGACCGAGAAATAGGACTTAAAGGTTTTCTGTTACGAGGTAATACTACTGATGATGAAGTTAAAGATCTAAAATTATAAAATACCAAAGATATTCTTTATAGATAGATAGAAAATTTCATTTTCCACT
>NIJG01000313.1:89591-100233 GCA_002201625.1 Euglossa dilemma | reverse complement strand
TTCTTGTTCTCTTTGTTTTCCTATAAACATCATCCTTATGTTACTTTATGCTATTAATTTTTAATTCAAATGTATTAACATATTAGTATTATAATGTAAATAATTTCTGGTAGATTTATTTTTTATTTTTTTTCTTGATGTAATATTTTTCTTAATTTTATTTAATTTTCTATCTATTTTACGCAGGAAGAATTTCATTATTTCGCTATAATGTAAATAAAATATGTAAAATTCTTAGTTGACGTCCGTCAACGTGATTGTTACCAATTATCTATTAAACCGAGAAAACATATATTTATCATCGACACGTTTTTGGAGTACTGTATGTGATTTGCGCGGGAGAGTGTCGCATATCCAGTTTTTAATCAGTCAATATGAAATTTAAAGCGTATACAGGAATTACATGGTCCCTATTGGAACTGGCAGAACTTATAGAAGATGAAGATTCTCATGTGTATTTTGAGAAATTTAAGAAACATCTTGGTTTACATCCTTTTCACTTAACAAATCTAAATGCTGCGTTAAATGAAATTTTAAGTTCAAATTTAAATTCTTATGATCCTGAGTACGTATACAATTTTCACTAATTTTAATGATATATTTTCCATTCCAAACTATCTATTGCAATGAAATTTATTTAACATAAAACATTGAAAGTTAAATATGTTCTTGGTTATGTTTACATTCTAACCTTAGAAATAATGTATTTTAGCGTGTTTTTAAATTTATATTTATTACAGATTAAAAGGATTTTTGTTAGCCTATAAGAATCCTAAATTATTAACACCGTTGGGGGACATATTTTATGATACATGTTTTATTCATATTGACATTGAAGCAGACTTTTATATATTTAGACCAGAAGTTGGATGTACATTAAAAGGTAAAATATTTATTAGTAGATAGTTTATTTGTTATTAATGAATGAACTCTCATAGGAATAGTCAATAAAAAGGGATTAGGTCATATAGGACTTCTTGTACATAAGGCGTTTAATGTATCAATTACAAAACCAGACAATGAAGAAAACTGGCCAGGCAATGAGCTTGAAATTGGCCAAGAAGTAAGATTTTCAATAACACTCCTTGATTTTACTAGCAAATTGCCATTTATTCGTGGGGTTTTAGATCCAGAGTAAGCATATTTAAATATCATTTTACTTAAATTTACAATTTTTTTTGTATCTTTTCATATTATTTATATTCTGTATATTATGTAAATTTTTTATTCCTTTAGTGATTATTTACGTGGCTGTAAGTTATTCCAAAAGAAAGTCAACAATAGAAGACCATCCTGTGAGAATATAATAGAGAATGATGTTGGGAACCAAACTAACAGTACGTCAAAGAAAAATGTTAAACATACCAAGAAACGTTCTTTTTTTGCAACTGATTCTGAAAATACCACAGATGAAGATGTATCGCCAGTAAAAGAAGAAATTGTTCAACGAAAAAAATCAAAGAAGAGTTCTAAACTAGAAGAATCAATTAATTATAGTGAAAATAAGAAAAAGGATAAAAAATATAATAGAAAAAGTAAAGAAATGAACGAATCTGATATTAACTTGACAAAGCTAAAAATTGAACGTGATCAGTATATGAATTCTATGAATAATGAATTAGCAGACAATGAAGAATTAGAAGAATCCATTGATTCGAAAAGTAACATTAAAAAGAAAGACAAAATCAGGAATTCTCAGAGTGAGATAGATGAAGATGGTAATGGAAAGGTTAAAAAATTGAAAGGTATCAGTAGTAAAATTAAAGTTGAACATTATGAACTTAACAATGACGTAGAACCAATTATAGATGAAAGTATACCTGATATTAAACCTAAAATAAAAAAGAATTCCATGAAAGGAAAATATTTAGATGATAGTGATACTTTTGTAGCTGATTGTAGTACAGAAAAATACACGAAGAGTTCTAAAGGTTCAAGCAAAAGAAGTTCAAAGAAAATTAAGACGGAAGAATTGAATGATTCATATATTGAGGAAGTGAATGATTCATATATTCATGAAGTGAATAATGATGTACAGGAGTCTCCGAAGAAGCAACATAAGAAACATAAATGTTCTGTGAAATTAGAGCCTCCCGAAAGTGAAATGGATAGAGGGGTTTTAAAGAAGCATTCAAAAAGATCTAGTATATTAGATTCTGACACTGTAACTCAAAATATAAAGATCAAAAAGGAAAAGACTAGTGGTTCAGAAAATACTCAAGATGAGGATTATGTAGAAGTACAAAATTCTGACTTAAATGCATCTATGTCTGCTTCTAATTATGATATAGAAGACAAAAATAATATTATCAAAAAGAAACGGAAAAAACATTCTAAGAGAGATATAGATACGAGTACAATTAAATTAGAACCCGAATTTGAAGATGTCATAATTAAAATAGAACCTGGATTGGAAGATGTCCCAGATAAAGCTGGAAAACTTGCAAATAATAGTGATAACATAATTGAAGGTATTTGCTTAGAACATGACGACAGTATCGGTAACGATAAAGAACATATAAAAAGTAATGTAAAACATTTGAAAAAGAAAAAAGTAGATCAAAAGGAAAAAGTAGCAAGTATTAAAATAAAAACCGAAAAATTAAGTCCTAATGCATCAGATATCGACAATAGTGACATTAATCTTCAAAATGTTACAAAAAGGAAAAAACATAAGAAAAATTCACCACACAAACAATTAAATAAATCTAGGGAATCTGAATCAGACGTGGAATATCAGCACGAATTTAGAAATATTAAAATTAAAACTGAAATATTTTCAGATAGTTAGAGGATAAGAATCACTAGAAATATATATATATAATAACATTTAAAATTATAATGTGTTTTACATGGTTCTAGTGTTAAATAGTATTTCCATCGAATTCGAAAGTAACTATAACAGAGTTATTATTCCCTCCTTTTTCACAGAATCTTGAAAAGTAAAACGATTAACCAGTTCGTGATATTTGAAATAATTTTAACAAAGGATAATTTTAACAGATCTACCACAGGAATCAAAATGACTCTTTTCAGATATTTTATTTCTACAATTTCTGAGAACATTCCAAACTACTTTCGACAAAATTTCCCTCTACATTCATTCAGATCGAAACGCAATTATTTATAGTCGTCATCTTCTTCGTAAACACAATTCCTCCCAGTCCTCGCAATTGTTATCTCNAAATAAATATATAGTTATTTTCTCGTATTGTATATTTTGAGAAATGGAAGTACAAATATAACATCTAAATGTTATCATAAAATTTTATATCTGACTCTTTACATGTCTCGTTTGATATGTATACAATTTTTTTATTGTAAAGCATAATAATGTAAAGTTTAAAAGACTACTTTAAATAAATGTATGAAAGATTTTTCAAATTTATTTAACAGTACTTGAATTATCATTGTGGTAATTTATACATTATGGGGTTTGAAAATATGTGCAAAGCTAGTAATAGTGAATATTAAGAAATATAAAAACATATTTATTAATACATACAGATTTATCATTTTACATCACAATTATTGCATTTTCCGTAAATTTAAATTTCTGTTGCATACTAAATTTTTAGAGATATGCACAAGCTGAATTTGAATTTCAAAGTAATCGTTAGTTTATAAAATATTTAGCCACAACTTTGTACTTGGAAAGTATTAATATCATATACATATATCGTGATGTTTCTTTCCTTCACAAAACGTATTAAAAATTAACGTAATAAATTTGTTACAAAATAAAAGGCTTTTCACCAAAGAAGAAATAATTAATAATAGTGCCTTTATGTTTTTAGACTTCAATGTAAGTGATATATTTTTCTTCATGTATTTCATTGGACGATAATGATTCGGAATAAATGTAAATTAGATACTTCTATGCAATTTTTACACTTTATTTCTTAAATTAATTACTTAAAACATATAGTTAAGAATTACTAATAACGTCAATATCTGAAATTTTCTCATTTTCTCACTTACATCAAGGAATTTTTGTAAAAGCAATAATTTGTTTATTTTGGAAGATTTACAATGAAAAATTTTATATAAAAACAATTACGGCTTTCAAGCATTTCCCTACGCTTAGTGGTCTGATCAAACACTTCCTCCCTACTTAATAACATTTATTTTTAAAGTACCATTTATACTATATTGTGTGATAATATATATTTATTTACATATACACGCTTTATGTACATTATTCTTATATAACATACGTAACTTATTGTTTTTTATTCCATCGATTCACCTAGCTGCACCGTGAAATAATTTCATCAGCTTCAAAAAAAGATATTATTTTCCTTCTTTTTATCCTTCTTAAATAAAAATCTAAGAAATAATATGTCGAATGTTCATGATCATGTCAAAATGTTTATAAAAAATGCAAAACTAACGGTAAGTTTGGGACAAGAAGATAATTAAAAAAAAAAGCACACGAATGAGATCTACTCGAAAAAAAATTTTAACATTACCTTTACAACGAAAATACAATGTTCTAAGACTTCAATTTTAAGAATTCATTTTTTATTAATACGCAACGATCAACCTCCCAGAATAAACGTTCCACTTGTATTAAATATCAAATCGAATACATGATTTTTCTTTAGTCTCACGATACTCGGAAAATAACGAATAAAGAAAGTGTAATCTTTAGAGAAATTTCGGTGAGAAAATTTGACGAACGTTACTGTGTCCCAATATATATCTTATACACGAAATAATTCATCACAGCATATATTGATGGCGTTCTAATCTCTATACCAAATTCTCGTCATTGTTGTCGATTTTCTAGAAACAAACTATGCGAAGAGAAGTATGGATAACCGTTGTATGGAACGTTCTTTATCATCCTGCGATTTCTTACAATTTAATTAGGTACGCTTTGCGTCATATATATATCACGCGTTCTGTGAGAATAAATATTTACACGCAACGTTAGCTTGTCGCTGGAACAACGAACAGGAACTTCGACCTTGACACTTGGTAGCGTTCGTTCCTCGACGTTTCGAGCTATTTAACACTAGATTTACGTGACTCATGAATTTGAAGGATAGGATTTCATTATACGATATTAACAGATTTAATTAACTTATATTAAGTCTGTTAATATTACGATTATTTTCAAATTAAACTCATCGTTTGTTTTCTAAAGAAAATATGTGATTTTCTTTACCCTAAATCTAACGGGTGTCCGTAGAAATAGGTATATAAAAAAAAAACCGTAAACCTAGTGTTAATGAAAACATTCCATCGTTCGTCGATTGCAACATACTCCACGACAAAACATTTATACTGATTACCGTGTAAAAGATTTCGGATACACGTTATGTACAGTTAACTTAGCTTCTCGCCTCGCGAAACAGACAGTGTGCAATATGAATATATTATATACATATAAATATCTATGTTCCTTCAAGCAATCATCGGTTCGTCGTCTAAATGTCCTCGAAACTATGCGAAACAATTTCTCAAACCATTGACTGCCACGGTTTTATTCACATAAATAAATATCTGTGCATTCGGATAGAACTTCTGTGTGAATTTTACACATTCACAGTTTATTGAATAACGTTCACAGTTTTTTGAACAACATTCACAGATTTTTGAACAACGTTCACAGTTTTTTGAACAACGTTCACAGTTTTTTGAATAACGTTCACAGTTTTTTGAATAACGTTCAAAGAAAATTGTTTAAGTTATAATTTCAACACGTTGTCGCAAATGACGACTATAATCAATCACTTTTTAATTAATTAAAAAAACAACGTTAGTACGAAGTGTAAAAATGATATGATGAGTTATAGTCGTCAGTTTTTTTGGAAAAACTGTGGCCAAATGTGATAATTTTCACTTGCAAATATACAATTTAACATAAGCAATAGAAGAAATGTGTTTCTGAGCACGATTGTTAAATTAAAAATGTGCGGCAACGTGTTAATAATAATTTTAATAATAAAAATGTTTTCTACGCTATATACATTTTTCATTTATATTTTTTAATAGTTGCTAACTCAAATAGTAATATTTTTTAGATATTTCGTAGTTGGCAGTCAATGGGTTAAAAGAGACCACTCTTGATGATTTTACAATGATTAGATCATCTCGTAATTTTAATACGTCGAATAAATACGTCGAATTTTAATATTAAGAAAAAATGTAGTCATTGATATAATTATAATTAATCATCGATATAATTTGAAAAATGACCTGATAGATTTAACACTAAACCTAGGATGGTTTAAATCATTATTTTCCAAATTTTTATTTAGAAATAAATCACTCGTCTTCGCGAATTTTTTTCCAATATACATATAGTCATTTTTATTCTATTTTTTATTCTATAAATAAAAACAGTTATTCTATTTTTTGAAGCTTCTACTTTTTTCCTATTCACCGGTTATTTTGGGTTTAGGTTTAGTGTTAAAGATTTTTATCATCTTTTTTTCGAATTTCTCGCACGATACGGAAAAGAAAATTTGGATAAATTTATAAAAGTCGAGGAATACGCTGGCAAGTATCAAAATAGAAAGAAAAGAATCTAGAGACAGGTGAAAATCATAGATTGGTCTTTCATCTATTACGCAACGGGTGTTTCAACGAATGTTTCCGTTTATTTACCATAGTCCCGACGAAATTTCGATAAAAAGTCACCGAATGATCCCGCGTGTTACTTCAGCTGAAGATGAAAAATAGGAAGTAGATTACAATGAAATACAAATTGAGGTAGGAGACCTGACATCATCCCGCGTATATATCTTGAGCGAAAATTCGAAATTGACACTTCTAGGCAACTATTTAATCAATAATAAATCGAACTAGAATATTAAGATAAAAATAACTCTCTTACAGTATCCGTACAATTTTCTTCTGTAGAAAAAACGTAATGCAATAAACAGTTTAATTACAAATCACAAGGAAAGCCGTTCAACGATTCGTTTAGCCGCTGTTGAAAAGATACATTCGACTTTTCATAAGGTTCTTTCATCCTGAAATCATCCTTTACGCTTTACGACAAATTACTCGACGATTCTAGCCAAGTAATTCTGGATCAGTCTCTATTTCCTCGCCTCCTAGATGTTCACTTCTTTTATTAATAGTAGATTAACCGTTCTGTACGCTTGGTATATCCCATGTTTGATCACAGAAATGATATATCTATATATCTATAAAACTAAAAACGTTCAACGACTGACGCATACTCTCTAAAACAGCACCGTGCCAGCACCATGAATATCTTTTTACGCCATTTAACTGCTTTTGGAAAAACCAATTCGTGCTCTGGTTTCCGGACAGTTGACACAGCTGGTGAAGATTGATCAAGTACTCAAGCACGACCAGGGTAAAACGATAAAACGAACAACGTCAACTTGGATCCTCACTCGCTGCTATATATATATACACACGCACTTTTAGCTTCCGGAGGATATAGAGTACCATCGTTGGACACTTGGAGGTTCGACTCGGTTTCACAGACGATTAAAATGTACTATGGGAGCGGCCAGGGTAGACCGGAGAAATCCACGGGGCCCCCTAAGCCTGCGTCCGCTTCTAGAAGGCTCATTATCACGGCCATTGCTGCCTCGTCGTTCCCATCGGACGGCACAGGGTTCGGTGATTCGTTAATCGTCGTACCACCGATCATGTCCATCATGTCCTCGTCAGGTGACGCACCTGAAAAGAGCCAGACATATTATACGCGACGATCATCCGGGAAAATACGCGCGGTGTTGCTGTGAACGCTATTATCGGAACTATATACAGCGCTGATACACGATTCTTCCGATTCAAATGCTTATAATTATAAAACCAACTGATGAAGAGGGAAATTTCGTAGTTTATTATTTAACACTAGGTTTACGGGCGTTTTCTGTATAATTATTTCTACGGACACCCATCAGATTTAAGGGTAAAGGAAAGCACGTATTTTCTTTAAAAAATAAACCATGGGTTTAACTTGAAAACAATCGCAATATTAACAGACTTAATTTAAGTTAATTAAATCTGTTAATATCGTATAATTGAAGCATCTATCAAATTGACGGGTCCCGTAAATCTAGTGTTAATATTAGGTTGGGGCATATGAAATTTCGGATTTTTTTACTCTTCCATTTTACTGTCCATTGCCAGAGTCACATTTCAACAAAGGAGATTTTCTCGAAAGCGTTCCCTTTTGTTATTTCATTTGAATTTTCTACCGATACGAATCTAAACGATATTCGTATAATTTTTTTGTACGAGTATAAACTTGGTAATAATGCTGCAAAAGCTGCACGCAACATAAACCAAGCGTTTGGGGAGAATACAGTTAATGATCGAAAAGTGCAGCGTTGGTTTGAAAAATTTAGGTCCGCTGATTTTTCGCTACAAAATGATCCGCGTGGGAGACCCAAAACGTCTGTGAAAAATGATGATCCGAAGGCATTGGTGGAAGCGGATCCAACTGTATCCACGAGGGAACAGGCTACCAGGATGAAAATTGACCATACAACGATATTGCGACGTCTTTCTGAAATTGGCAAGGTGAAGAAAATGGATAAGTGGGTACCGCACGAACTAACTGAGCGAAATAAGCTGGATCGGTTGAACGTATGCTCATCGTTACTATCCCGATTTCATCGAGAGCCATTGAAATATGAAGTTTCGCAGCACCCAGCCTATTCACCGGATCTCTCGCCAACCGACTTTCATTTTTTTAAACATTTAGAACCGTTTTTACGAGCTAAACGGTATGAAAATGAAGACAGTTTGAAAAATTCGATATCAGAGTTTATCGATTCTAAAGATCAGAATTTTTTTAAGACAGGCATCTGTGCTTTAAAGTCTCGTTGGGAAAAGTGTATCGAAGCGAATGGAGCATATTTTGATCGAATAAACAGCTTTTGAAAAAAGATAGGCAGTTTTATATATTCGCTTAAAAATCCGACATTTCATTTGCAACAACCTAATAGAAACAGTGACGTAAATAAAGTGATATAAGAAATAATAGCGAAGACATGTTTGTTGAACGTTTTAAGAGTGGAGAAAAGTATTGGCATAAAAATCCTGATTAGGTCACTTATTTGAGTGTTTACAAGGTAGATTCGTAGGTATTTTAAGACGATTGAATTGTCATATACTTGTTTTTAAAAAATTATTTCAATGGAATGTTTTAAAACAGCCCAAACAAAGTTGAGGTCGATTACAGCAATCTGGACAAAAAGTTGTGGTTTTTGAAATATTTGCTCGTGCCGTATGGAGTCTTTTGTTTTTATAGTTTATTTTGCGAGCCCGTCTAATGCTTTGCCCAGAAGAATTTTTTCGGATAGCAATATTACGTTAACTACGTTGATTCGTAGGTTTGGTTTCCTTATCAGTTAGTCCTAATAATTTCAAAGCTAATAACTATCTAAATTTTCTAATATTTCTATTTTCTTTTCCTGCAATCTTGTAAATCTTGTAAAGCGTTTACAACTGTAACTCCCAGAAGAAGCTGAATACCAAATTTTCGGTACCATTTCAGTCCGTTTCTCATTACATAATATCTATGTAATATCTATACATAATGTCTGATGTCTCATGACATAAGACACCATCTGATCGGAATAATCTATGCCACACTTTCCTTTATCGTATGTAAGAACAGCTAGTGGTTTCAATTTTTTAGGCCAATGCAAGGAATGTTACTTATACTCGGTACCATGATGGGAGCATGCTTTTTTAATAAAATTCTTACGTCTCGCGAATCTTTCCATTTGAGTACGACATTATTATCCTCCGATACCATTTCCTCTTTCTTTAATTTACAACGAAGATCATATTTTGGGATAAATTTCTTGTTATTTTTATGTGTTCCAACTATACGAGTCTTTCGGTTCAGACATGCTGTAGCTAATTCATAGCTGGTAGGAAAATTATCAATGTACAATGTTCGTCCTTGGTGCAAAAGTTTATCTGCAAGTTGTAGACATACGTTGCGCGCCAATCCCGTTTCTCTAATCCCGTCAGCAGACTTTCCAGAGTAAATTTTCATTCACCACGTATATCCTTCGCAAGAGTATAATTTAAATAATTTTATTCCGTATTTATGCGCTTTATTCGGTATATACTGTTTGAAAATGAGTCTTCTGCGCCATGGAATCAACGTTTCGTCGATGACAATGTTTACTCCAGGCGTGAACGTTTCTTGATATCTTTTCTGAAGTTTATCAAAAGGCTGAGGTAGTTTTCCAAGTCGATTTTCAGGGGCAGTACACATATTATCAGCGAAATGAAAGTTTCTAAGTAGTAATTGAAATCTCTTTCGTGACGTAATAGTACGAGGTAAAGGAAAATTATATAATGGTCTTTTCGGCCAATAATTAGATACAGGGTTTGCTTTTACCGCTGGAAAAGCGTGGAGAAAGAATAAAAGCTTCCTTCGAACCGATAAGGAAGAGAATCAAAGTCATTCCGATAAATAAAAGTAGTCATTACCACCGGCAATGATTTTAAGAAACTTGACGAGATTTTCTTACAAAATACACTCGACGATCTTTTGGTCACAGAAAAATGATAATTCGAAGATTTTCTGCCATTAAGTCGACGATATTCTTAGAATGATAAATAAGAAATCGAATAAAAATTAAAACTTAGAATTATTTTACCTCGACGTTCCACAATTGTT
>NIJG01000311.1:149650-170872 GCA_002201625.1 Euglossa dilemma | reverse complement strand
TAATGTTGAGAATTCAAGAATAAACCTATTCTGTAGTACTTATTTTGAGAAATACAAGTGTGACCCACTGTGATGCACGCCGCTCCACGGAACAGACGAGTAGGACACACCGTGATGCACGCCGCCCCACGGAGCAGGCAGTGAATTCGGGCGCCGTCGCACAGAGAAAACTCTGAATATCGGCCCCGGCGTCAACGTGTTAAAATCGAAACAGCTCTGGATGATAATAAAGTATTCAGTTTGAACTTTCGTCCAACTAAAGCGAATCGTTCAAATGATAGAAAGAAACATGTTCGCATTGAAGGGATATTTGTGAGGAAATTGAATGATACTCGGTGATGATGTCTCACGCAACAAAGTATTGTTCCAGCAAGGGGTCTGTTCGAAAAACTTGTATTTTCGAGAGAGGTCTAGTCCGTTGACTCGTTGCCAACGAATTTTTCGGGTCTATCTCCAAGCGGTGTTGGAATTATCCAACGAGTCATGGGGCACTGGTTATAAAAAGATAAAGCTAGGTCCCCATTGAATCAGGACCCTCGATGCCAGTAGATCGGAAAAGTGTGGAAAATTACGCATCGCTGGATGCGTGCCTACAATATCTATTGAATCGTATTATCAATAGGCCTTTACAACAAGTAGCGCAATTATTATGTTCCACAGTAATATATAACTTGCGAGTAAAAGTTGAACAAATCTTTACATCGCTTGAAGAATTACTTAATACAATTTTATTCTTTAGTTCGTTCGTTTTTCTTACGTCGGATTTTATGGTTCGATACAGTAGGGAAGAATGTTTATGGTGGTCGATGAAGAGTTAGTTTTTAAAATTCAGGTAGTCAAATGTACCGTTGAAAATCAGGGTAATGTGTTTATAGAGAATGGATTAGTTTTAGAATAATACATCTAGTTTTGGGGGGTGATCATTATACTATCACTGTTTTTGGCATGACTACGAAGGAAGGAAATTTGTTAATTTATAGTTCTAACGTGTTCCTGTCGTGTATCGTTTAGACATATTGTAGCGAATTGCATTATTATAATACGAATAACAATAACGAAATTTTGATAGATATCACCATTTACTCAAACTAAACGTGTCTATGGATTTTAGGATAATTATTAGCCAGTGATCACCACGGCCTGGTGTCACCAACAAAGTGAATACTGGGCACCGACACCCCATGGTTAATTACCGCTACCTGATGAAACTAAAATTAATAACAGCCTTTAATTTGAACGAATGGTAATGCGGTATTAAAATATAATTCTCACGATATTCAATACATTGACATTTTTCGTGTCACATGTGTTGTTTGCGCTTCCATTCGAAATATTTCTTTATTTGGATTATTTCTATTTATCGATACTACCTGCGCCACTGTAGTGTCGCGAATCAGGATTCACCGGCCTATCATCATTCTGATACCTCCGCTTTTTACTATATTTTCATTAAATGACGTGTCCATCAGAACAATATGCATGTGATTGCATTTCTCAATGGTATATTGTAAATTTAGTTTGTATGTTATTCGTATTCAAACTCCAATCAAGTGTTTTTTATTTCAAAAACGAATATCACAATCTACACAGTACTATATTTTTGTTTATTATATCACATGTTTTCTATAACATAACATAAAGTAAATTTATTATTATTGTCTTTGTTATTGGTATTTTTTTATTTCAAATATTTCATCAATTTGTTTTGAATAATTTACTATATATTCTAATTTATTTAATACACACTTATAACACATGTCATTATGTAAATTAATATCTCTGAACATATCTCTGACAAGAATTTTAAAGCATTTTCTATACACTTGGAGTTCATCTTATTTNGTTAATTGAACCGACATATGCCGTGGCATCTGAAGTTTACTTTCATCGAAAGCACAAAACTTATAGAAACCTTATTTTTTTATGTTTTCCAAAAAATGGTCAACTACTGGTACATGGTCAACTACTGGTACTTTTACCTTAATACTTCTCAGCACTACTAAAAGATGAAACTCTAGAGGTCACCATTCGTATGGACACTCGGCTTTACATGGGATTAAGGACATTTAAGTAAGTTTTCGGTGAATCCTCCGCTTCCTGTATAGTAGTAGTATCTCCAGTAGTATGCTCATCTGAGGCAGACCTGCCAATAAGCCTTACTATTGAGTCCACTGAAACGTATCCTTCCTTCTCCTTTTATCTCATCTAGTCACTGCCTGATGAATCAGACGGCATCCAATACGGCGATCACAATCAACTGTAAGTGATGAAAAAGCCTTCCAAAAACATTACAACTGCATCATAACTTGTTGATAGGAAAATTTACACCTTTACTTTAAATTATTTTAAACATTGCAATATTTCCTTAATAATAATAACAAATACCTTTTGTTGTCACCCTAGAAGTAAAAACACCTTTAACAATAACACGAAGCATAAATATTTTATATAGTAATATACTGTATGTCCAATGTATCATTTTCAATATTACCACAAAAAAAAATTCGCACCTAAGTTGACCAGTTTTCAATCGACAACAAATTACACTAAACCAAATTTCAGTATATCATTAGCAAAGTTATTAGTCTTCGCTAACTAAAGTAAACATGTCATATAGAGCATGAATAGGAAATCGTACGAGCAAAGAACATATTAAAGGAATTCTTGTCCCGAGCCATGTTTCAAATTTACCAACTATATTCTATATGGAATAATATTGTCGTGATGCAGCATTCGTGTTCGTTATCGATGAATTTGTCGCAGATGAAGGAAGGTACACGCACAGGAATATGCAAGTCTAGCCTTATCATCGCAATCATCGTGGATCGTCGTTGTTCAAACAGTTTTGGCAGCCAGAGGTTGCAGATCAGTCGAGTTACGAGTCATGGGAACTTGGCCTTAATTTTAGTTTAGCTATTTCGTGCTAAGGATCCTGCCTCTTTGCAAACATAATATACGTATATAGACACTTCCGAGTAACCACGTACTTCCACTTTAGAAGGTGGAGCAGTGATTCGTTTTCAGTTCACAGCGAGGGATATTCAGGATATTTAACACGTTGACTGCCAGATGCATTTTCGATGGTTTGCCCAAGGCGCCAACTTTTCATTATGCGATTTATATTATGCTGAAATATTATTTGCAGCAGATAAAATGAGTTATAAAATCATGCTTGAAGCAGTTTTCGTGGCGGGGGTCACCAGTGACCCCGTGGCGCTGGAATGCAATTAAATTATAAGTCATTTGTTTAAATTATATATATTTCCATCAATCTGAGCGCGCCGGTCACCGGTAGCCCCCACGGCGCTGTAGCCGAGTCTAGTGCCGGTCACCGGTGACCCCCACTGCAGCCAACGTGTTGAAAGATGGAAGCTTGAAGAATTTAAAGCACTCGCGGATTCAACGCTAAACCTGCCACGGCTAAATGATCGGTAAAAAATAGAATAACTGGTGACATTGAAATATTGATTGCCCATATAATGAACGAAAAATTAGAGTTACAAATGACTAAGATGGTAGGTAACGTTCAGTACGAAATTTTGGTTGACAGTTTTAAAAGTCGTCATTTAGGCTACGATAGGTTACTTTAAAGAATTACTTGAAGGATTTATAGTACTCATCGTAAAGACACGTCCAAAATCAATTTAGGTTCTGTAAGCAACCCTTTTTTGTAAAATCGAAATTAGCAAGTAAATCTAAGAAGTATAGAATTACGAAGAAACAAGTGCAGTATTGATATCGAATTTGAAATTATCGATTGCAAATCAGAGAGGATGAAATTATAATGGTCTCGCAGTATATTATTAATGTTGTGAAAGAAAATTTATAAAAACGTGCTGATATACTGTGACGTATATCTTACACTCAATGAAATTATATTTCAAAATGTTTGTACTATAAACAATATACATCAATATTTTTCGTTATTTTCTACACCTATGCTAAAACCACGAAGAAAGAATGTGGATATATAATGGACCGTACAAAGTGTATTTTTAAATTTTAGGAAATGAATAATATAATAACGTTAGTACCATTTATGCTACATACGTGAATTGGAAGTAGTCAGATATCAAAAAGGATATCCAATACATTAATTGCTAATGGATATTAATTATAAGTATTATTTCTTTGATATATATTTATTTATTTATTACTCTTACTCTTTATATTGTAACATAAGGTAAATATAACATAATTAATCATATATTAATTATATTATTATATTATCCTCTATTAAAATTAACCAAACGTGAGAAATCAACGATCTTTCATATTACCTTGTTGATTCAGAAATATATCAAATAAATACACGAAATTTAAACCTATAATTTAAATATAGAACTGTAGTATGTAAATCTGACCACATATAATCTAAAAAGTTATAAAGCATACGTTTGGAAACGAACTGTGCAAATTATTCTAACTTGTGCAGCCCGAAAATAGTGTAATACTATCCCTATCCACTGGAGTTCAAAACCCAACAAACAAAGTTCCTCAAGATGATACATAAAATTCCACAAGAAACTTTGCAAAGATTTCAAACCTAGCTCGTATCTCATATTTACCATAAAGTATTCAGTCTGGAAGCAAAATCATCATAATCCGCTAATTATGAAATTTTGAAATTATAATACATACCCATTCCCTTCTAAGTTGAATTCGAGAAACTTCTCCAGGAGCACAGATCAGACTTACATATTTTTTACAAATTTTACAAATTTGATGAAATATCTAAGCATGAGTTAGATGGAAGATTAAAAGAAAAGAAATGACGAGGTAGGATTGTATAAAGAATATATGACACGATCAATCTTGAACTTAATTGCTATGAGTTGTTATGAAATGGTGTATGTAATATCACATCTCAAATAATAATAAAAAATAATTTAGAACAATGATGCATGAAATACTATGTGCTAAATTGTAATAAGAAAGTAGAAGAAAGGATGCATAAAATATTATAACGTAAAGTTACAGTTGAAAGTAGTATAAAATAATTTATGAAATAATGCATGAAAGATAACAGGAAATATTGTAATTATATAATATATACATTAGATACAAATTAAAACTATATGAGATAATGTATGAAAAGTAATATGTTAATCCTTTGCACTCGAGACGTGACTGTCAGTCATAAAATTTTGAAGACTCATATTAATTAATATATCAAATTTAAAATAGTATAACAATATGCGAGATAACGAAATCAAATACTTCTATGTGCTAATTATTATACAATTCTTTATTTACTATTCAAAAAAGCAACGTTAGTTTTATAGAAGAAAATCTGTGAATTTCTATTCTTCTGTAGCCAAAAAGCCGTCGAGTGCAAAGGGTTAAACTAAAATAAAAAGTACTATAAAATAAGATGTCGAACAATATACAAGATAATATGTACAACCTGAGAAATAATATGAAATTGTATATGGAACATTATTGTATATTATATCGAAATGTGTAGTATCGCAGATTTCTACTATGTAAATATACATAGCTTTACGAACGTCACCGAGAGAGCGAGAGTCGAGAAAGCAAAGCCCAGGTCAATCGGGAAAACCCTGGTCGCTGTGTCAGACCCTTAACACGATCATATTTCTTAACGAAAACATCGAAAAGAATGTTCATGGTGAGAAAGAAATATAAAATAGGCCAAAAATGATCCAAGGACAGTTATTCTCGAGTTGTTGAGTTGTGAATTCGAACGGAGTTGTAATATTGTAATATCGTTGAGCGTTGCAATAAGTCGAGAGTCATTATAGACTCGTGTCAACAAATAATTCATATCTATATTGTCAGTCGCACATTTTCATTTGCTAAATTATCAATGAACATTATCACCATCCAATCTCTACATATGAAAAATATATTTTTTAGTATGAAAAATATATTTCACACGGTGAAACTAGCCTTTGCAGAAAACATATTACATTATTTTTTTAAATAAAGCTGGCTTTACAATATTTAAACGTATTTCGCAAAATTATTCGATAGCATATATAATATTATTTTAAATTAATTTGCAAAGCTAACATTTTCTGCTATCTTGAAAGGAATACCTTTTTCTCTCACCGAAGGAAGTAAAGTCATTAGAGAATTAAACTAATTTGTATAAGGAAAAATTAGATTTTAAATGAATAATTTCATATTATAGTGTATATATAATATCGTAACAAATATCCATCGTTTGCCATAAAAATGAATAATTTATTTGATACACAAAGATTATGTTTAATGTGTAAAACAAATATGATAAAATATATAAGAAGTTATAAAAAATCAAGATTTACAAAATTTAATTGTGAATGTAAATAAAAGCGTAATAACGTAGAAAATATCACTCACATTACTTCCGTAATACCATCCACTAATAATTAACTGTCTGTAAAACTAAAAAATTCGGTTGTAAACATACCAAACGAAAAACTAACATCCTCCATTTTTCTAAAGCGACGTAACATAAAGTTTCGATAGCTAGACCCAGTATTTCCCACTTCGTGTCGTTTTCCAGTGAATTCAGAAAACTTGCAACATTTTCATGAATTCGTAACACGAGCAATTTAACGCGTGCTCGCGTGTCGTACACTTGCCCTTGCATTTTTTATGGAAAATATTCTCCGTTCCAATAGAATTCAAATCGGAGCTCCCACCAGCGCTACTTTGCAGGCATGTAGATATATCTCCGGCAAACCTGTAATCATCGTGATAGTATTTGCAATATTTATGCGAGTTCGTAGAGAGCAAAACAAATGACTATCAATGGCGGAATAAGTTGTTCAGTCTAAGTTTGTATGGTAATCTCGCTGCAAAGTATTCAGTCTGCCCCAAGCAGTTGCAGAGATTCATACGTATATGGTAAATCTCTCGTTCTCGTTAATAGGTCAGAGGTGACATAAGTAGCATTGGAAAAGTTGACATATAATATGTTAAATGGGACCATACCGAGCACAGGTTTGAAAGGCCACTAGACGAAGAAGATTCGTGAAGTAATTCAGACGAAATGACACCAATTAATACAATCAGTCCGACCGTAAAGTATGGCCTTTATTACGCCGCATCTTGGCCAGACGCGTCATATTTGATTTTACGGAAGTTCTTATGGGCGATTTTCTTGTCTGTGGTGCCTTTCCGTCAATACAGTTACCTAATCACGCATTTTAGATCTGATACTCTAATTGAAATTATAGATAACGTGAGTATTTGTTTGCCAGTGACTTTGGTGATTATCAAATTAATTGTCGCTTGGACACATCACAGGTAGGACTTCTGACGTAAATTGTAACGTGATTGACACATAAAGGTTACTTTCTTTTTTCTTCCTTTTAACTCCATGCATAATGATTTAATCGCGGAAAATTATACATCGAAGAAGTATTTAATTTTAATTTACTCTTTCCATGACGAAATTAGATGAAAAAAAGTCCCGCGATAAAAGAGCTCATATTTGTGAGATTTAACACGAAGTTCGACCGTTATTTTAGCGCAAAGAGTCAAGAAGTGTATACACACATATTGCCATCTTTGATATTATATTTTATTTCATTACTCTGATGATGAATACAGAATATTTTGTATGATTTCCACTTTATGGTATTTTTGGTATAGCTTTGAGAAAATTTGCCTTATATTTACACTCGTTATTCGTTATAAGAATACTAAGTTTGAGAAATTATTTGTCATAGATTGATATGAAGTGTATAAGTGAATTATATAGTTTCGTAATTTTCTTCTTAATTCTATGTATTTATTTTTATATTCTTTATTTATATCACCTTACATATATCAGGTGAATTGTTTATTTCTCAATTATGACATATCAAAATGTGAATAAATTATTTTAATGATAATTACATTGTACATTAAATACAATCATATTTTATCAACCTTTATAACAAATTTAATTATATATGTTTACATTTTTTTAATAAATATAAGCCTTCTTAAATTTATTAAATGAATTAATCACATTTGTATCATTGCATTACATTTGCTATATGTTACAAATTTTGCAACAAATTTACAATAAGTATGGTATTTTTATATCGGTTACATGTAATTCCGTATGCTTGACTGATTTCTATAATATTCGTATTTATTGAACTAATCATTATCCAAAAATATACTTAGTTAATCAATTTGTTAATATTGAACTTCAAACATCACATTTGCACAAACACATATCTAAAATCCACAGCCAACTTCGAAAAATTTTAACAACCATGGAAGAAGAGTGTAAAAAATATGCTGTTATAGATACAAATAATTTAATATCAAAAACAGCGCATTTGTCGTATAGTTTGACGACTGCGATGGTGTGCACATATATAATTACCACGATATTTTATGCAATTGGTGTATTAATGCCTCATGGAATTAATGGAACATCTCAAGCACTTTTGTTAAAAATGGATTTACCTTTCGACTACAGCAAATCGCTCATTTATGATCTTGTTATTATTGTGCAATATTTTTATCAAGTATCAGGAGCCTATGTATTCGGCGTATTCACCGCTCTCCTTTTAATGATAGTAAGTACAAATTCTGAACTATTTCCAGCTTTCTTCGATCGGGTCATGTCCAATTACCAGAAATATTGTTTGAAATATAGAATTCTATTTAATTTATAAAAATATTACTTAGTGATACGATTTACAGAAATTATAATTAATTATGGTTAACAGTTTCTGGATGTAACGTAATACGATTGAACATGGCTTGTGAGAAATTCTGCTTGTTAGTAGTACAATACTCTTTAAATATTTCTTAAATTAAGAAGGTATTTCTATTGAAAGTTTGGCTACAAGGAAATTATTTCCATTTTCAGTGGAATTATTTAATAATGTTGTTGGGCTGAATATGTAAGGAAACGTACAGAGACATGCTACAGTTATCCGATCATGCATTTCTGTGTGTCACACTGTTGCATGCCGTGATATACATTATAGTCATCATTCCTGTTGCGGCATGCGGCAGGTAAACAACATACACCGCACATTTATTATAATCATTATACAAATTTGACATGTACATCGGTTTTATTTATATTCAGTAATCTCGCGTAGTGTTCATGTTTCACCGTGGACAACGATTTTGAGAGTATACCGGCCATCAGTCTACAGTTTCTAAGTATTTTATCTCTATTTCATTTGACTCGACCCTCTTCCGCACGTAATGACATCTAATATCTATATATGTCTACTCTTATTTCTACGTAACGGATTCTTACTTAACTTTATTCTGGCTTGATTGTCGCGATACTCTTTCCCTAATGTGTCTTACCAGACCTCTCAAAGATACCATCTGCTTTTTCAATTGAGGATCATATATCCGGCTTTCATTGTCGATAGAGTTACCGATTTTTGTCTCCGTGAACACCAAATAAGCTCTATTTCTCGCGAATAGGGTTTTGTTTTTATTCGATTCGTTTGATACCACGTTTTCCGTATAGCATTCCTCCTATTTCTTTTCCTCTTTCATCAGTTTGATCTTCAAATTCACAATTTCGGTATGTCATCATACGATTCGATCGTTATGTAGAAACTTAGGAACTCACTCGGTAATGTGTCGGTGAAGTTAAGTCGACATCTTGAAGATGTTCAATTATATTTTCAAAATTAATGAAGTGTTGCATCGTGGATTCATTAGACTTCTTTCGCATACGGTATAATTGCTTATAAAGTGTTGCTTTCTTTACCTGATCTTTGAATCTATAGATATTATCGAGACTTCCTCAGGTCTGTCTAGAGGTTTCAGCGCGCTTCTCGTGGCGTAGCTAATTCTTCTTAATACTTAAGAATATTAAAGCTAACGCCTTCTCATCCTACCTAACTCAAATTGCGTTATTTTGTTCGGCTTGCATGCATGCTGCTTCCACTAGCCATCTTTGGCTGTCGTGTCTTCGAAATTCTTATTTTATTATTTTTCAAAATCAGTAGAATTATACTTGGCCCACAATCTGTTGGTGTGAACATGTAATGAAATACGAAGAGGTACTCTACAATCGATGAACAGAGACAGGAGTATTCAGGAAAAACAAAAGACAATACTTCGTCGATCATGCATTCACGCACGCCAAATACATCGTCGCCAACACAACTAGTCTAAATATAAAATAATGTAGATATTCTAACATAACAGGTATATAACTCTTAATGACGTAAATAATACCGTAAGTCATTAACAGAAAATAATTTTTTATAAATTTTAACCAGTAAGTCCAACGTGACATATTGAAAGATACATTAAATTTTCATAATATTTTATTCAACTTTAAATTTATAAAGTGCACGAATATTAATGTAAGTAATTATATACCATTAATATTAATTGCAAATAGTATAAATCATATTACCACATATTGTTTAAGTAATGTATCTTATATAATATATTTAACATAGTATAAACAAAAGAGTGATACCTTCAAAATTTTGACTCAGTTTTAATTACTAATTATAAAGAAATCAAATAGTGGCTAACATAAGTTGGGCATTATTGTTTAGAAAGAAAATTGTATTTGCTGTTTAAATAAATATTTCCTTATTTTCAGAAAAGAATTACTTTTCTCAGAAACCTATAAAATGCCACCAAACGATTGATATTCAAGAATATTGAATAAAAAAATTGAAACTTCTTAGTCATTTAATGGAAATATCTTCTTAATTTATATTCATAACATTCAACTTCTTAATGTAATTTAGTTCTCATCATGTTTATTTCGTATAACAATTTTATTGCATTCAGACCATTACATTTAGGTACTTCATATAGGTTGCCAAATCGATATTATGTGTCAGACATTATCGAAAGCTCGTTACAAAAGCGAAAAGCAAATTAAATTCTTCATCAACAGACATCAAGAAATTATCACATTTGCAGAGGGAATTGAACAGTTTTTCACTTATATAGCACTTGGTCAATTTGTATCAAATACTCTGCTGACCTGCTGCTTGGGTTATCTTATGGTAGTTGTAAGTAACACAATTATACAGTAATAACAATCTTAAAACGATTTGTCAACGGTGTGACCACAATCTGCAAACATCTCTCAAATCAACGCAATTTTGGCCAAAATGTGGCGTACAAAAAATGTGGCGTTTCCTTTTTTTCATAGAATAAATGTCTGTAAATGACAACATATATATTTGTTTAAAGAAACAAGTAGACTTGAAAACATTTGATGTCTAAAAAATAAATAAAGCATCTGTAATCCTACCTTGAAACTCAAATATTCCTCTGTTCAACATTCACCTCGAATATGAATTTTTATGCGGATAATTAGATGTAATTATTTCAAATGAAAACTTACATATACGTAAAATATGGTGCATGTTATTGATGTATATTTTATAATATAATTCGTTCCCTAGTGAATTCAAAGACAATGCCATCTGTATATAAATATAANATAAATATAAATATATAAATATTCAAACATAATATATGACACTAAATATTGCAACGACATTCTCGAAACGCTATGCACGAATTACAAAATTTCATGTGATCAAAATAGGTGGTATTGCCTTTAAATTCACTAACCATACCATTACCATAATACACAGAAACATACATTCATCTTCCTTTTGACGTATTAAATAATTTAAATGGAAAGAAATTTTATGTTGCAGACATTAAGCACTACTGGTGGATCAAGAATGTTTATAAAATGCATTCTGTTCTATATTGCGACTGGCTTAGAGGCATTGACATATTCCTACGCTGGAGAATATCTCAATATTAAGGTCAGTAAATAAATTACTTAGTATTTAGTACCGTTTATAATTTTCGAATATCTACTCGCACATATTTAAATATTATTGATATTTAAATATTAAATAGAATCTTTTAAAACTATATTGTATACATAACGAAGAGAATGCTCGAGATTAGTAACATTAGAAAATATTTTCGCGTTATATGCGATATTTATAGTATATTTACTACAAATACAAATACCAAATAATTGTGATGGCACTAATGACTTAATGGATAGAGGATTTTAAAGCTGCCACGAGTAATAGTAGATTAAACAACAAAATTGAATCATTTTATTCTTTAATTAATGATATTTTTTACTATGATCAAACGTCACATTCGAATATTTTCATGACCAACCGATAGTGCCAATTTATGATGTTCCGTGAATATTTGAATTATTTTTCAATTTTACTTATTCTATTGAAACTTCCATTATATTACGTATATCGCATCATTACATATACTACGTTTTAACGTAAATGTTTCACTTGTTAGAAGCAGGAATATAAACGCTCAAATACTTCCGCGCATAGTTGCTTATGCAAGCATTCGAATAGAATCAGTTCCGAACATTTAACAAATAAAATATACAAACTGACTAGAAATTTCTAAAATAAGACTGCATCTGAAATAAAACATATATACGGCGTTGAGAAGAAATTCATTGATATAACTCGTTACGTTTTACGAAGAAGAATTAAACTATATGTAACAAAATGTTCTGAAGAGTTTAAATTCATATATAGTAGTAGACATACAAAGTACTTTGAAGCAGTATTAGACAAAATTGGTTTTAATTAAACTTTATGACATTAGAAAACAATATTATACAATCTTCGCCAATATGATATACAAGATCGTAAAATGTAAAATATATTTATACTGAGAGATATACTTCTCGACAGTGAATCTAAAGGATCATAAAAATCACTACAGACACTATACATTATTGAAATTAATGTAATATCTCTTTAATGGATAGTAATGTTATTTCTATTGTAATATCTTAATATGATAAGAATAAACTTCTGAATTTAATTTAACGAAATTATTAAATATTATATACAATAATTTTAGCAATCAGACCTAATTATTACTATATTTCAATTGAAATGAAAGAAGAAACACCTGAAAAAAGATTTTGCACTTGTCATGGAATTTTATCGTCTTAATGTGATGATGATAGTATTATGCAGAGCGAGTCAAAAGTGACCGAAAGGCCTATGTATGTATATACGAATGAAGGATGCTTGATGCAGAGTGCTAGAGGTGTGAAAGAAGAGTATTTGGATCTGGTGCTCGAGATTATCCCGTGAACGAAGGATGTCACGGTCACACGAGGTATTAAGATAGATCGATTAAGGTGAAGAAACCAGAGAAGGTATCAGAAAATTCAGAATAGAAATACTGGGACTATCGAGCTAGTTTCTAAAACTAGTTCTAGTTTTCACAATTTCTGTAGTCGTGCAGCCATTTTCAATAAATTTTATTATGTTTTTACGAAGGCACGTGGCAAAATGAATAAAAAAAAGAATTATTTTTCACACGTGTTATGGTAATAATGATTTTTAAAAGATAATATACATATTTTCTTTCTTAAATTTTGTTCAATTTTAGAGCAAACTCATTGGTGACACAGCGTACAAATTTTTGTGGTACAACTCGCACCCCAGCGAAAGCCGGTTGTTGATACCTGTCATATTAAGATCTCAAAGAGGATTCACTTTCACTTGTGGAAAATTTACAAATTTGTCACTCGAAAACTTCACGTCTGTAAGGGTTCTAGTTTATAATATTATAATATTTTTTTAATAATATTTTATAATGTATATCATANAAACATAATATTAAAGAAGGAAATGAAATTTACGTGTAGTAATGTAAAAGCATCGATATATTATATTTTATATTATTTATGTTTCATTTTCATTGATGTTTAAATAACTTTTATAATTCGTTAAGCGCTAATCATAATTTTCATTGAAACATTTTTTATACATACAGTATAATTTCAGTATGCATCTTTAGTAATAGCTATAATATTCTTTTTAAATAATCAATTATTTTTAAATACGAAACTTTTAATTAACGACAATTATTTTACATTTTTAGATGATGAAAGCTTCGGCGTCTTATGTATCGGTATTACTTGCGATGTCTTGAGAAATATACGTACAAATACTATAATTTACAGTAGTATAAATAGATTTAATGTTTATACCATGTTAAGTACATTAACTGGAAGATAATTCTTTGTATACGAAATGGCTCTACGTAGTTTCCAGGAAAATAAAGATACAGAAAAATATTAAATATGAAAGAAATTTTCTCTATGGTCCTGTGATAATAATTAATAATATAAACCAAAATTCTGAATTTTTCATAAATATTGTAGAATTTGCTGCTGCACGAGCCCAAACTTTAGGAATATTAGGTGGATAATGGAAACACAGTATTTTTAATAATAAAAGTGGTTTGGACTAAAATAACAGTCAGACTAATAGCTAATCGCTCACGTTCTCTGAGCAACTCGACTCTCTAACAACTGATTACTCACAATTGACTACTCAAAACTGACTCGCTCATATCCTATCGCTCTTATTTAAACCTCGCAGTCCATCTCGTTTCATACTCATGCTCTTCTCTTCAATCATGCTTTTGTCACGAATCCTAAACATTCAATCGCATTTCTAGATCCTTCCTTCTTTACTTGCATTCGGTACTGTCATCTGATCTCCTTGTATACGGTCTCCTTCATCTATCTACACGCATGCACTTGGAACTATTGTAAGA
Organism: Euglossa dilemma; assembly: GCA_002201625.1. Lineage (NCBI taxonomy): Eukaryota > Metazoa > Arthropoda > Insecta > Hymenoptera > Apidae > Euglossa > Euglossa dilemma. The sequence continues at coordinate 156,319 of NIJG01000311.1, read as the reverse complement.
TCACACACCCATTCGCTCTGCTATCCTTCTTAACCCTTTGGGGACGAATGTCATAATACACGTGGAAATATTTTTATTTTTTAGAACAAAAGCTGCTTGGAATATAGCGACAAATAATTTTAGCATTGTCATGGATGTTGTACGTATCTTTTAAATTAGAAAATTTCTCTTGGTTCGTTATTTTTAATTGTTTCGTGTATACTGAATGTATCGTTAACTTTGTTTTCCGTCCGAAAAACGTTAATACTATTTCCTTTCCTAAAGCTCATCAGCCTACTCGCCATTCACTCAATATCATAAACGTTTGTACATACGCAGCGTTATAATTTTAGTAACGGCATTTAGATATCTCGTTTTTCCTAAACGCTTTTACGATACGATTCATTTCTAAAAATTTAATCCGTAGTAATACCAATTTTGTAAGTAACTATAAACATGTAACTGGCAGAGTATTATATCGAAGGGTGATTTAACTGTATGATACAAAACGATATGGACCGTTTATTTAGAAAGTAGTGCAAGTCCATTTTCTTTGGTCTCAAGAAAATTGAATGTTAGCAAATCTGACAATTAAAAAATATAGGTTAATTATGTGAAGTCTGGGAATGTTTGTACTAATTTATCAATATGTAATTTGATTATATAAATTTCTTTTAGGCAAATTTAACTAAAATAATATACAATTTCCAGGGTGCAAATGGACTTACACGACTTTCATAATTAGTCAATTGTAAATATCATTTAATTTCAATTTCGAAATAACAAATATCACTTAAAATATATCTCATATAAATCCAATTTTGTTTATAAATAATAACAAGAAGTCAAATAGGATTAGCATTTGTTATTTTGAACGTTAATTATATTTATATATTGTTAAATTTAACACAAGATATTGTTATTATTAATTATTTATGCTCTTCATGTGGCTGTAATTTGAAATATTCATGATGCACAGGAGGTATATAAGGTAATAGCTGCTGCATATCCTTATATTTTTCATATATAACCTCGCCACCTGTCTGTGGAAATTGGACTTACACCACTTTCTTAATCAATGGTTATGCAATTTCATTTACCGGTCAATTTTAAAATGAACAGAGCATTGGTATTTACTAAGATATTGAATGCTAACTAGTTATAAACAAAAAGTATACACTAAATTAAGCATAAATTACGTCATATCTCAGTTTTTTTTTAAGGACCTACACTACTTTCTAAATAAACGGTCCATATGTACAATATTGTGACAATATGTTAAATAAACATGGTTTATTAGAAATTGTTCCTGTTAAAGTGGCAGCCGCAAATCGCTATCTGTGTGGGAAGTTTGTGTATCTATTGGGTTGTCCGGAAAGTTCGTGCCGATTTTCGGTAGGTAGCGAGAGAGACCTGACTGAATATATCACAATTATTGAAAACAAATGACACGTGTACATATTCTAAAAGAGATAACTTCAGCCATATTTGGAAAAAAGTTTGGTTACGATTCGTTAATTTTTATCAGTTTTGTACGCCTTAGAATATGGTGGTAAATAAAGTGCATTATAGGCATTTAATGCTTTTCTTTTTCCGAATGGGCAAAAATGCCACACAAGCGGCAAATAAGATATGCGCTGTTTATGGCGAAGATGCTGTAGCCGAAAGAACAGTGCGGAAGTGGTTTGCTCGGTTTAAAGCTGGAAATTTCGACCTTGAAGATCAAGAACGCCCAGGTAGGCCGTCCACCACAGACGAAGATATGATTAGAACAGAAATCGAGAATAGCCCATGCTCAACATTACGTCAATTAGCAGGAATGCTAAATAAATCAAAATCAACTATCCACGATCATACTGTGAAGCTTGGCTATGTAAACCGTCTTGATGTATGGGTTCCGCACGATTTAACGAAAAAAAATCTGTTGGACCGCGTCTCCATTTGCGACTTGCTTTACAAGCGCAACGAGGAGACGCCATTTCTGAAGCAATTAGTGACGGGGGATGAAAAATGGATAATTTATAAAAATGTTCAGCGTAAAAGGTCCTGGAGAAAGCGTGATGAACCACCTTTAGTCACCCCAAAAGCCGGTCTTCATTTGAAGAAGGTAATGCTCTGTATCTGGTGGGACTGGAAAGGAATCCTATATTATGAGCTTTTACTAAATAATGAAACAATAGATTCGGCAAAGTATTGCTCTCAATTAGATAAATTGAAGACATCAATTGAACAAAAACGTCCAGAAATTGCGAATCGGAAGGGCGTCGTGTTTCATCAGGACAATGCGCGACCTCATGTGTCTTTGAGAACTCGGCAAAAATTGTTGGAGTTTGGTTGGGATGTTTTACCCCATCCACCGTATTCGCCAGACCTTGCGCCTTCGGATTTCCACCTTTTCCGATCATTACAAAATTCCCTTAATGGAAAAAATTTCAACTCTTTGGTCGAGATAAAAACCCATTTGGACAATTTTTTTGCCGAAAAACCTGAGAGGTTCTGGAAGGACGGAATTCTCAAGCTGCATGAAAGATGGAGAAAGGTTGTGGAACAGAATGGTACCTATATAACTTAATAAATGTATACCAATATTTAAATGAGCTGCGTTTTAATTTTCCTAAAAAATCGGCACGAACTTTCCGGACAACCCAATAGAAATAGGTATGACATCTAGTGGACGGACTTCTGTTTCACTCTAACGTGACCGCAGGGACCAGAGAACCTATCACATGCTTTGTAATATAGAATTATGAAAGTCATACCACTATGCGTAATTCACTAAATCAAAGAACCCTAACAGTTCTATATAATAAATCGTTGGTATTCAAATGTCAGTGATCTGGATAGCACGATCGATTTTGTAGAAGTGCCGTTCTTCGGGCCCATCAAAAGGATTCTTATACCATTCAGTGACATCAGCCTAGTTTTGAGGAACCTTTCAACTTATCGCTTTTCCCCAAAGCAAAATAGATCCCGATGCAGGGTGGCGACACCCAAATAAAGATTCATCTTACAATGTAACCTATCAAAGGGTGAATGATATCCGAAATTAGGTTGGTATAAAAAGAAATCCATTATTTTTTCGGTAGATGAATGTAGTGATCGATATCTCGTAAAGTACCGATCAAACAATTTCAGATTTATGCTCGTTAGAAAGGTGATATTTCGCACCAAAAAAATTCTTTTGCTGTTTTCTGTTTGGTTCATTCAGTTGTGAGTTAAAGGGTGTTAGAAATGGAAGTCAACAAAGAGAAAATTCGGCACATTTTACAATTTTTCTTTGATAAAGACGAAACTGCAAGCCAGGCGGCTGAATTATGTGCAATTTTGATTTCGTCGATTACGTTCAGCCATTTTTGATTTTAAAGATGCACCTCGCACAGGTAGGTCCGTCGTTGAAAATGTTGATAAATCCACAGAAATAATCGAAATTGACTGGCATATTATAGCAGTCGCAGCATCGCCCAGCAGCAAAAGATCAATCATAAAACAGTTTTAAACCATTTGCACAACGTTGGATTGAAAAAGAAGCTCGATTTTGGTGCCCACCAATTAACACAAAAAAAAAACATGATGAATCGAATTTGCATCTACGAAGCCTTGATCAAACGGAATGAAATCGTCTCAACAGATGGTGACTAGGGATGAGAAATAGGTCACATAGGACAATATTATGCAAAAACGATCGTGGTCAAAGCGTGTTGAAGCAGCTGAAATGGTGGCCAAACCAGGACTAACGGAAGGTTCTGCTGTGCATTTGGTGGGACTGGAATGGAATCATTTATTATGAGTTGCTTCTATATGGCCAAACACTAAATTCAGATCTCTACTGTCAACAACTGGATGTCTACTGGACCGTTTGAAGCTAGCGATTGACCAGAAACGGCCAGAATTGGCCAACAGGAGAGGTGTTGTGTTCCATTAGGACAACGCTAGACCATACACGTTTATAGTGACTGGCCAGAATCTCCGGGAGCGTGATTGGGAAGTTCTGATGCGTCCATCATATAGTCCGGACCAGACACTAAGCGATTACCATGTTTTTTTTTGCATTGCAAAACTTGCTTAGCGATAAGAAATTGGCATCAAGAGAAGATTGTGAAAATCGGTTACTAGAGTTTTTCTTCAATAGGGACCAAGACTTCCATGAGAGAGGCATTATGAAGTTGTATTATATACAACAAATTATAGAACAAAACTATGCATATTTGGCCCAAATCGGATATGAAGGATATTTTAAATAAAATCTTGAAAGTCACGTAAAAATAATGAATTTCTTCTTGTATCAACCTAATATTTAAAACACGATTTAAAGGAAACAATTTATTAACACTCCTCGATTTTTTAAAATTTTGTTTGCAGGAAAATGTGTGTTTCTTTTTGTTATATTTTATAATGGATGTGAAAATACTTTCAAGCATATAAATACTCAGTATTCTTGATGCTCTTGATATGCTTCTTTATGCTCTATATTCTTGATTCTTTATACTCTTAAACAGAAAATAAATCAAATTAAATTTTAAGATTAAGATTAAAACAGTAATATTATATAGCTGATACTTAAATTTCTTGTTTTCTTTTTGTAAAAGTTTTAAATAATGGACGCGGACTCTGATGTTTTTACCGATATATCTGTATGTCATGATAGAAAATTATGATAGAAATATATGAGATTTAAAAAACTTAACCTAATCAAAAGAAACTTGAATAATCTCGAATAAAAAATACTTTCCGATAATAATATTTGCAATTCATGTTATGACAGGTCATTAGAATATTTTAGTTTTCATGGTGGTAATTTTGCACTTTCCAGAATATTCAATGTTATGTACTCGCACCAAAAATTAAAATAGTACATTGATTAATTTTTATGAATATAATAAATACTTCTTGGTATATTTTGAACTAAAAATGTAACTTATTGCGTCGAATGTTATTATTTTCTTAATAGAGATGTAGAAAATATATATAATCTTTAGATAAAAAATATTTAAATTAATATTAAAATCATGTAAGTAATCTCACGTTCAATGGAATATTTATTCTTCTCCAGAAAAGTTTTCTGAATAATTTAGAATACTCTGAAATTTATTAAGGGAATAGTTTTCTTTTTCTTTAGATTATATTATTTTTGGAGAATTTTAGAAATTTGTATATAGTACAGATATTATAATACAGATATTATTGAGTGCAGTGTATTGAATCTACCTTTTCGAACACAGTCCATTAACATAGATTATACCTTAATCTAACGAAAATGTGAACAATCAATAATAAAAAATGTCAAAGAGAAATAATATTATTGTCAAGCCGATTTGTGAAAAGCTTCGCAAAATTAATAACATTGATTTAAAAATCGAAATAGAACCAGTATAATAATACATATATACATGCTACGTGAAGCCATAATAATAAAGTTCGAGGAACAGAATTACATGCGATAAATAACAGATACTACAAAAGCTACTGCACCCGTAACAAAAATTGATATCTTCGATCGTTGATTGCTTTTTCCTTTCTTCTTTGACATTATTTCGTGAGCCTAAAATTGCTATCATAACAATTTTCTACAAAAATTTTGAATATTCCGTTTTATTCAAAAATTCTTCTGACAAACGAATAGGAATAAATTTTGTTTATGTTTTACGTTATGAAATGCACTAACAATTCTAGTAAGTAAAAACAAGGATATAGTTTTAATTCTCCTGTTATATGACTATTATATAATTTATTACACAATGTACAATTTATATAAATTTAGTTTATATAAATATAAACTAATTTTTTAGTTAAGGTCGTAATTTTATAGTTGATAATTTAAAAGAACAATTGTTCACAGTATTAACGTCAATTGCAATGAATAAATTATACATATTCATATCTTTTCAAAGATTCGCACTTTAATATTAATGTTCCCACTACTATTATAAATATCTATTTATTTATTCAAGCAGTGAAAGTAACACATCAAGTTATGATGAAACTAAAATTTTTTATTAAGAAGCATAATTAGAATACAAAATTGTTGAGTTAAAATTGGTTAACGACTAACAAGTAGACGCCGTATAAAGCATGAGCAGGAAATTGTTATGAAAATTGGTCTGGCAGAAATATTTGTCTCGAGCCACGTTTCAAAGCACCAGCCAGATTCTACATGGAATAGTATTGCCATGATACAGCATTCGTATTCGTTATCGATGAATCTGTCACGGATGGAGGAGAGTACACGCATAGAGATATGCAAGTCTAGCCATATCGTCGCAATCACCGTGGATTCTCGTTCATCAAACAGTTTCGGCAGCCAGAGGTTACAGATCAGTCGAGTTACGAGCTGGGAACTTGGCCTTAATTTTAGTTTAGCTATTTCGTGCCAGGGATCCTGCCCCTTTGCACACATAATATACGTAAATAGATACTTCCAAGTAACCGTATACTTCCACTTCCGAAGGTGGAGCAGTGATTCGTTTTCAGTTCGTAGCGATGGATATTCAGGATATTTAACACGTTGACTGCCAGATGTATTTTCGATGGTTTGCCCAAGACGCCAACTTTTCATTATGCGATTTATATTATGCTGAAATATTATTTGCAGCAGATAAAATGAGTTATAAAATCATGCTTGAAGCAGTTTTCGTGGCGGGGGTCACCAGTGACCCCGTGGCGCTGGAATGCAATTAAATTATAAGTCATTTG
>NIJG01000311.1:124575-138394 GCA_002201625.1 Euglossa dilemma | reverse complement strand
TACTTCATTTGAATGTTCTCGTGCACAAAACGGAATTGCCCGTCACACTTTGCAGTGTTATATCAATTATACGTTGTTCACGTCAGAACCTGCCGTCCAGGGAAATAGCCACACGCAGAATTCAGCCGTATCTAAAAGGTTAAGCATGAGTTAGATGGAAGACATCAAGAAAAGAAACGACGAGGTAAGGTTGTATAAATATGACTTGACTCAATTTACATTGATCTTAATTACTATGAAATTATATGAACTAGTTTATGTAATATCACATTTCAAAGTGTAATGAAAAATAATTTGAAACAAGTATGATGTATTACACGATCAGATTGTAATAATCTGTATCGTGTCGCGAGTGAATTCCGTTGAATTCTGACGGGTTCTGAAGCCGTCTCGCAAACTTGTTAAGTTGGCCGTCAAATTAATGTGGGAATATTACTATTGTGAATTAACTATCTAACTATCTAACTATCGCTAAAGTGAGATTATATTAAGGTACAATTAAGAGGTTATAAATAAGAGTCGAACGATACGCTTTCTTACGTTTTCTAAATAATTATGACTAATGCTGACTTTCTCTAACTGTTCAACTCTCAACTGTAAACTGTAAACTCTCATCTCCAAAATTGCTCTGCCCTCGCCCTTACATTCTTATTTAAACCTTACACTCCGTTTTCTTTCATCCACAGATTCTCTCTCTCTCTCTCTCTCTCTCTCTCTCTCTCTCTCTCAATCACGTATTTCCAGCATACCCTTATCCTTAGTGGACTAGGTGCTTTAACTTTCGGGACGCATTCCTAAACATTGTCTCATTTGAATCATAAACAGCCCAAATAAAATCCCAATCGGTCCTCTTACACGCAGTTACTTTCATACATCCTTAATCCCAAGCATACTTACCAATCTTTCAGGGCCGCACGATATATATGATGACAATGATATCAAATGTAAATGTAAATATATAAATATCTAAACGTAATATATGGTACTAAATATTGCAACGACATTCGCCAGACGCTATGGCTAAGTGTTAAAGTGTTCTAAACACCTGGTACTGCCTTTCAATTCGAGAGGATTAATCCCTGTACAACTTCTTTGCCATATATTAAATAATTTAAATACATAGATACAAGAAGTTTTATGTTGTAGACATTTAACGTTACTAATGAATCAAGAATGTTGATAAAATGCGTGCTGTACTCACTTGGGATTTGCATAGAAGCATTTATATAATCCTTAGCTGGTGTATATCTCAGTATAAAGGTTAGTAAATAATTGACTTATACTCTGATACATATTTGAATATTAATTATAATTAAATATTAAACTGAACCACTTGTACATATAATTGTATAATTGTATAACCAGATTGTATATATAAGAAAGAGAAATGCACAAAATCAGTAAAATTAGAAAATATTTCTGGTATGTACACGATATTTGTAGGACACTTACTGTTAGTACAAATACGAATCATAGTGGTACTACTGTCTCAATAGATAGCCATCTCGAGGCTACCATAAATAATAATAGATAGATCAAAGACATTTAAACTTTTTATTTTTCAATTACTTTCGACTATTATTATACGTTACATTTGAATATTTTCCTGAGCAACGGATAGCGCCAATTTGTAATAAATATACCGTGAATAATTGAATTATTTTCTAATTTTACTTATTCCTCTGAATCATCCATTTTACCAGATATATCAAGCCATTTCAAACGATAAAGTTTCACATGCAAATTTCATATGTTAAAAGCAGCAGCTTAAACGTTCAAATGGTTGCTCATGAAAGCATTTGAATCACTTGAGTTCCGATTATTTAACACATGAAATATGCAAATTGTCCTGGAATTTCGAAAATAACACTGCAATTGAAGTAAGATGTATACACGCCATAAAGAAGAAATTAAGTGATGTAACTAAGAAAAAGCATTAACCAGTTAACTGTAATTGATGAGTATACTTTTACTGCGTAAAAAGTAGTGACCACTGGCTATTTAAATTGTACCTTTTGCGAAAAACAAAACGTGTACCCAAATTACAAGATGTTTCGAATATTTTGAGGTCAGGTCGGAATAAAACGAACAATTAAAAGATCTGAAAAGTTTGAGACGAACTCACGTGTCTCCGTATACATCGGCAGAAACAGCTTCAAAAGCAAACAACCGTACGCGAAGGTGTTCACACTGTTATAAACGTAAGAACAGGAAGGAATCGCGTTGCTGGTGTTCCATTTTCAAAATCCCATTGTGTATAGTACCCTGTTTCCCTGAACTCCACTTCACCACATCGCTTGTCTTTTGTTTCCCGGATTCTGGAGACGTTTTTTCTGACCTGCGTAATTTCGAATAGTTCTGATTGTACATCTTTACTTTATTATATACGTAACACGCTGAAATACTACGAAATAGTATAGAACAAGGCTTCCGACAAATTGAAGAAACACCAGGAATGATAGAGAAAGTAACGCATGCAGGCTTGTCTTCAAATGCAAGGTGGTCATTTTGAGCATCCTTTGCGAATGTAATTGATACAGAAAGTTCATTACATATTATAAACAAAGATAGACATGATATGTATTTATATGATTTTTTGCTTCACTGCTTTTAGGCGTATAATCAGCTCCCGAAGTGGGTCTCAAGTGTTATTACATGTCTTGTATATTAAACTTCACGCTGATCCCAAACCTAACTCGTATCTCAAAGTTGCCGTTAAGTATTCATTATAGAAGCAAAATCACCATAATCCGCTAATTACGAAATTTTGAAATTATAATACAAACCCCAAAGTTGAATCCCAGCAACTTAATCCATTTATTTCCACGAGTGCAATTCATACTTGCATATTTCTTTCACAGTAAGTTATAAAATTTCATGAATTATCTAAGCACGAGTTAGGTAAAAGGTAGCGAGAATAGAAACTATGAGATAAGATTGTATAAATATTGATTCGATTTATCTCGAAAATAATTACTATGAAATGGTTTAAAATAATGTATGTGAAATCACATTTTAAATTGTAATGAAGAATAATATAGAACAACGATGTATAAAATATTACGTGTTAAATTGTAATAAGAAATTATATGAAATATCATAAAATATCATAACGTAAATGTTGCAATTAAAAACGCGGTATAAAATAATTCATGAAATAGTGCATGGAAGTGATCAGAACAAATCGTTATTAGAGATAATCTAAAATGATACATGGTAAAAGCATTATATTTGTAGAGTTAAAGGGAGTAGGTTGTTGAGAAGGTATACACAACAACACGGACAACTTAGTCTCTGATTAATACAAATAATAACAGTATATTTAAATGTAACAAGATAAGCTTTCGCTAATTATAATCCTAAGGCTAATTCCAACTTAACCTAAAAACAATAGCAACTGGAAAACACTGATCTAACTTTGAACGCTGGCTAACTCTGAGTTACCCTTTTAATGATACATTTTCTTGAACTAGATGATTAAATCTACAAATCTGCAAAGTTTCAACTAAATCCATAACTCGAAGGACTTGCACTCTCCTTGTGATACCAGCAAGTCTCGTTTAAACCTTATATTCTATCGTATTTCAAACCCAGGCTCCCTTCTTCAATAACTGTTGAAAAGATAAGTCTCGTAATCTCCAAAGATCAATCTGGGATATATGCTGTGAATAAATTTATTGATTTACAAGATCTGAATTCCGAGGATTGTTTATATAAACATTAGATTGGAATTAGGGGTTTAAGCGAATTGCTTCATGTACCCTCTTTATTTTCCTCACGTATCGATCAGTCGCTCTGGAGAGACACTCGAAGAAACATACAACTTCCTTGAGAAATAAAAGATTAAGAAGAAAATATATATCATACTTATTTCACAATTTCCAATCCATAATCCCAAGAATAACTAATAATATAGTTATATTAATAAAATAAATTCGCATTCGTTTCTCGTATTCGATAAATCCGTGCGGTCACAAATTATCCTCCTGAGGCCGCTATCCATCGTCACTCTTTTGGATGAATGGCAGAAGCATTTCGATCCACTCAATTAGTCATTCCGAATTACTTTTACAACCACAAACGTAACATTAAAAATATCGTACATATATCATAAGTATAGTAAAAAAGTAACATGTTGACTTAGAGTAAAAAATACAATAATGTGCCGAAAGTTGTATAAAATAACATGTATAATCTGAGAAATAATATGAAATTATGTATAGAACAATATTGTATATTATATCGAAATTGGGGAATAACATGAAATGATTTTTAATATTAAGAGTTATCTTGCACGTTTAAATTTTCCATTATGAAAAATATGTCACGTTATTTAAAAATATAACGATGGATTTACAATTTATAAATATATCCGTTGTAAAACTATTCAATATCACTTGTGAAATTATTGCTTAAATAATTCATGAAACCACCTTTATATGTGATTTTGAACGAAATGCTGAAGAAAGAGAGACATTAGAAGATTAAAATAGTTTGCATAAATAAAAAATTAAATATTAAATGATAAATTTTATACTTTAATAATAATCGTAACAAATATTCATCATTTGTCAGAAAAATGAATAATTTTGTTGATAAACGAATATTATATTTAACATGTAAAATAAATATAATCAAAAGTTTTGAATAATCGAGATTAGTTAAATTTGATTGTAAACATAAGTGAAATTACAATAAGTACAATAAAGGCAAGAAATATCACTCACATTATTTTTATAATACTATCCATTGGGAATTAACCGTCTGTCAAACAAAAAGGTTCAGTTGTGAACATACAGTACGAAAAACTAATAGTTCCTTTCTTTTCAACGTGGCGCGATTCCGAAAACGTCAGCCACGAGTTTCCATTCCGGGACATTTTCGAGTTACATCAGAAAACTTGAAACTTTTTCTTCAATTCGTAACATGAGCAATTTAATGCGTGCTCGCATATCGTACATTTTCCCTTGCATTTTTTATGGAATTCCTCCGTTTCGATAAAATTGAAATCATAGCTCAGGCAAGCACAACCTGTGGGCATGTTATATCTCCGGTCAACCTGTAATCACCGTGGTATTATTTGCAATATTTATGCGAGTCCGTAAAAAGTGCAAAACAAATGTCTGTCAATGGCGGAATAAGTTGCTCTGTCCCGAGTTCGTACGGATAATCTTACTATAAAGTTTTCAGTCTGCCGTAAACAGTTGCAAAGACACGTTCATAGATCGCTGGTCTCTGGTTCACGTTGACAGAGGTATCAGAGGTGATAGAAGTTTGTTCGGACCTTATCGAGCACAGATCGGGATTCGAGAGACTACTAGACGAGAGAGATTCGTAAAGTAATTTGGACGAAATGGCACCGATTAATACGATTAGCCGGTCCGTGAAGCATGGTCTTCATTACGCCGCGTCTTGGCCAGACACGTCATTTTTGACTTTACAAAAGTTCATCTGGATAATTGCTTTTTTTGTGCTACATTTGCATCAGTACAGTTACGTGATCGCGCATTTTAGATCTGATACTCTGTTGGAAACTTTAGACAACGTGAGCACCTGTTTGACATTCTCTTTATTGTTTATCAAATTAATTGTCGCTTGGACACGTCACAAGTAAGTCTTCAGATGTAAATCGTTGAGTGATTGACGCACGAATGTGATTTTTATTTTTTCTCTTTGATCCCTTGAATTACGATTTAAACGTGAAAAATTTAATTTCGTTCTGATTAACCATTATGAGTTTACAACATCCGAAATTGCATAAGAAGTTCAGAAATACTACGAATTTTGCGCTCCTTGAGATACATTAAACATATCTTAGTTATGGTCGTGTGATAAATGTAGCTCATAATCGTGAGATTTGACATGAAGTACTTGCAACAAGTTCGACTCGTTATTGCAGCACAAAAGGTCACGAGGTGAGAACAAATATATTGCGATGTTTCGTATTATATTTTATTTCTTTTAACCTTCTGTTTTATGATATTTTTTGAAGCTACTTGAGTCATTTGTTTGTTATTATATTGACACCTTATAATGTGGTGAATGGAAACTAATTCGAGGTTTAAACTAAATAGTAAAAGTTATTAAATAAAATTATAGAGCAAGGAGTTAATTATGTTTTATTATATTTTATTTATCACTACATTCGTTAGTTGACTATAAGCCAGAGAAACTGTGAACCTAGACTCTTTATTATACTGTGGTAATAGGAAATTATTATTAGTTAATCGATTAATATGTGTGTAATTATATTAATATATTGAGTGGCATAGATGAGAATATTAATTTTGGTTGGTAATTAATTAGTTACTATTGAAAACATAGAATTTTATATTGTTCTTTGAAATCATTGTGGGATATCTGAGTATATGGGGGTAATTTGTGATGGTTCCTCTCTTAAATATTAACTTACATTTGACATTTTGAATATCTCTATCTATATGCTTTCCTACATTTTCAGTAATTTGTACTGTATATTTTTTTTTAGTTACTCTATTTGAATATAAGTTTATAAAAAAGCGTTTGTCCTATATTGAATTTGTTATAGCATTATTTATATTTAACCTGATATGCATTATTTTTCTACTCAATACTCATAATAGGAATATTTATTCGAGGAAGATTATTTATCATAGATTATTATGAAGGTATAAGTAAATTATATATTTCCGTAATTATTTACTGCGGTAGGATTATATTCTAAATCTATGTATTTATTTTTATATACTTTGTTTATATTACCTTACATATATCATATGAATTGGTCATTTATCAATCATGACAGATCTGAACGTGAATAAATTATTTTAATTATAATTATATTATCTCATAAATACAAATATACTTCTTTATATCTTTGAAAAAATTTAATTATGTGTTCACATTTTTCTAATAAATTTATGTTTCTTCTTTAATTTTTTCAAACAAATTAATCACATTTACGTCACACATCCTATAGATTTCAAATTTTGCAATAAATTTAAAACAAATATGATATTTTTATGACGGTTACATGGAATTCCGAATTGACTAATTTCTATAATATTCATATTTATTGAACTAATCATTATTCAAAAATATACTTAATTAATCAATTTGTTAACATTAAATCTCAAACGTCACATTTATACAAACACTTATATAAAATGATACTCCACAGCTTACTTCGAAAAATTTTAACAACCATGGAAGATGAGTGTAAAAAATATGCTGTTATAGATACAAATAATTTAATTTCTAAAACAGCGCACTTGTCGTATACGTTGACGACTGGGATAATGTGTACGTACGTAATGTCTACGATTTTTTATGCAATTGGTGTTTTTACGCAACAAGAAACCAACGTAACCACATCACGACAACTTTTATTGAAAATGGATTTGCCTTCTTGTACAAACAAATCGCCCATCTACGAGCTAGTTATAATTATCCAATATTTATATCAAGCATCGTCAGCCTTTGCACTCAGCGTATTCACCGCTTTCCTTTTAATGGTAGTAAGTATCAGTTTTTAATTATTTCCAATCTTCTTTAACGTAGCCATATCTAGTTAAAAGATATTTCTTAAGGAACCAAATTCAGTTTGGAATTGTAGAATTCTATTTAATTTTAGAAAAATGTTATCTTCTGGTGCAATTTAAAATATTTATAGTTGTTTATAGTAAATAATTTTATGATGTAACGTAATACGATTGAACATGACTGCTCCTCAGCAGTGCAATATTTGAAAATATTTCTTAAATTGAGAAAGTATTTCTACTAAAAATATTGTACAAGATAGTTATTTCAATTTTCAAAGGAATTATTTAATGATGTAAAGTAACGTAAATATTATAATATATTAAGTATAATGACTCGTACTAAAGAAAATAATAACGTAGAATAAATGCAGTAGAAATGATTAAAATATGATATAACTTTAAATTTATAAAATTTACGAATATTAATGTATGTAACTATACACCATATAATCTAATACAAATTTATGTATACTCTTACTAAGAAATATTACAATTTTGTATATCTTTTCTAAAGTTTCTACCGTATGCTATTAAGTATGTAAATTCATATTTTGTCCATTATTGGTAAATTCTATAAAAGATATTACGGGATATTATTTAAGCAACGCGTCTAATACACTATATTATTACTTATTGTTAGTATAAATAAAATATTTATACTTTCAAAGACCTGTAGCTTACGACTTCAATTATTAATTACAAATAAATCAAACCGTGGTTACATAAATTGTACATTATTGTCTTGTACAAAATTTGTATTTGCAATTCATATAAACATTTTCATATTTCCATGGAAGAATTATTTTTTCAGAAATTTATATTCCAGAAACTTACAAAATAGTATCGAAAAATTGATATTCAAGAATACTTAATAAAAAAATTAAAGCTTCTGAATCATTTAATGGGAATACCTTCTTAATTTATCTTCATAATGTTCAACTTATTAACTTTATTTAATTCTTCATTATATTTAGGTACTTCATGTAGGTTGTCAAATCGATATTATGTGCCAGACGTTATCGGAAGTTCCTTATAAAGGCGAAAATCAAATTAAATTCTTCATTAGCAGACATCAAGATATTATCATATTCTCAGACAGAATTGAACAGTTTTTTACTTATATAGCACTTAGTCAACTCGTTTCAAATACTGTGATTACCTGCTGCTTGGGCTACATTATTGTAATTGTAAGTAATACAGTTATACAACAATAACGTCGTGTATATATATACTGTTTATTTGGAAACTTTGTATTTGTTAACAATCTGAAAACGATTTGTCAACGGTGTGTTCACGATCTGCAAACATCTCGCAAATTAACGCAATTTTGGCCAAAATGTGGCATACAAAACATTCTTCCTTTTTGTCATAGAATAAATATCTATAAATGACAACATATATATCTGTTTAAAGAAACAAGTAGACTTGAAAACATTTGATGTCTAAAAAATAAATAAAGCATCTGTAATCCTACCTTGAAACTCAAATATTCCTCTGTTCAACATTCACCTCGAATATGAATTTTTATGCGGATAATTAGATGTAATTATTTCAAATGAAAACTTACATATACGTAAAATATGGTGCATGTTATTGATGTATATTTTATAATATAATTCGTTCCCTAGTGAATTCAAAGACAATGCCATCTGTATATAAATATAAACGTATAAATATTCAAACATAATATGTGATATTAAACATTGCAATGACATTCTCCAAATACTATTGAAGTTATAAAATTTCAAGCGGACCAAACAGGTGGTACTGTCTTTAAATTCACTAACGAGAAAGTCAACCTGTACATTATACACGGAAACATACATACATCTTCCTTGTCACGTACTAAATAATATAAGTACATATGTAAAAGAAGTTTTACGTTGCAGTCATATAACGTTATAAATGGAACAAGCCAATTGTTGAAATGCGTTCTGTTCTACATTGCGATTTGCATAGAAACATTTATATGTTCCTTCGCTGGAGAATATCTCAGTGCTAAGGTTAGTAAATAATTTACTTGTTTTCTAGCAACGAGTATAATTTTTAAGTACGTACTCACGCATAATGGAAAGCAGGGAAATCGTAGAAAAAATTGTGTGCTTGCCGAAGACATATTCGTCTTATTATGAGGGTGATAGCATTATGTAGAGCGAGTTAAAAAAGTCTGATAGACCTATGCATGTAAGTACATACACACATGCGAATGAAGAGTGCTTGGTGCAAAACGTATCAGTTGTAAAGATAGGGTTGTCTGAGGTCGAGTGCTGGCGACTATCGACTAATTATTAAGAAACATCGATCAAGATGAAGAAAATTGAGAAGCTGGAAAGAGGTTGAATGTATGCACTCGAAGTTTTGGAATAAAAGTAAATTAAAAGAGAAAATGATAATTAAAATTGGGAAATTAGAAAATTCAGTCTAAAACTAGTAGTCCTTTGTAGACGAGAAACGAAGTTAACGATACATAGAGTATATACAAATCAATTAAAAATAACGAATCGAGGGAAATCTTTTGAGTTAAAAGATATGTACAAGATTGATGACAATGCAAAAATTATTTTTCGCTATATTCCAAGCAACTTTCGCTCTAAAAAATAAATATATTTCCACGTATATTATGACATTCACCCGCAAAGGGCGAGAACTTAAAATAACTGGTTCTAGTTTTCTTGTTTTTACAATTCCTGAAAACAAACAGCTACTTCCAACAAATTTGATTTTCGTTTTCATTGACGTTGTCGTATCGACAATGAATTTTCGGTGAATTCTTGCGGGACGTAAATTCGTCTCACGAATTCGTAATGTTGCCCGCAAAATTAATGTTGAGCAACTGGTTGAGAAAGGTTATTCGATTAGCTTTGACTGACAATCTTGTGAAAATTATCACGTGTGAGTCGTAAGGTACACTAGAAGGGTAATCTGGCACGATTCTGTTCGACGATTCGAAGACTCGACACTTCATTTAAAACGACGTTCAGCTAGTTCTCAAGTAATGATGGTTACTGAGTACTGGCAGAAATATAATATTGAAGTTAAACTGTACGGATACTATATATTTATATTTATTATTTACGTTATAAATGTATGTTTATATGAGTTTACATATATAAATGTAAACTTAATAATATAAACTGTAGACAAATACATAAAAAACGAATTAGTTTTCACACGTTTAATAGTAATAATGATTTTTAAAGAGAAATATTGATACTTTTCTCTAAAAGTTTTCTTCAATTTTAGAGTAAGCTCATCAGTAATACGGCGTACGAATTTTTATGGTATAACTTACATCCAAACGAAAGCCGATTATTGATACCTGTCATATTAAGATCTAACAGAGGATTTACTTTGACTTGTGGAAAATTTGCAAATCTGTCTATGGAAAGCTTCACATCTGTAAGCTTTTTTGTACACAATAATATTAATTAATTATTTGTACGAAAATATTTACTTTACTACCTGCTTTGTTTATTAGTATAATTTTACTGAAGGAACTGAATATTGCGAATAGTAATATAAAAGTATTGATATATTATATTTTACAGTATTTATGTAGTATTTTCAGTGATGTTTCAGTAACTTTTACAGCTCTTTAAACTCCAATTATAATTTTCATTAAACCATTTGTGATAAATACAGTATAATTTCAGTACGCATCTTTAGTAATAGCTGTCATATTTTTTTTAAATAATCAATTATTTTTAAATACCAAAATTTTAATCAGCAATGTACACAGTATTATTTTACATTTCTAGATGATGAAAGCTTCGGCGTCTTACATATCGGTATTACGTGCAATGTCTTGAGTAATATACGTGCAAATACTACGATATAATTGACACTAGTATAAATATATTTATTTTCTATTGGATATTAATTACAATAACTGAAAGATAATTGTTTGTATGCGAAAAGGTACTATTCGGATTGCAAGAAAATAAAGATATAGAAAAATAATAAATATGTAATAGATTTTCTCCAGAGTCTCTATAGCGATCTATGGTTAATTATTAATAATATATAACCAAAGCTCTGAATTTTTAACGATGACATTTAAATATCTCCTTTTCTCTTAAACCCCTTTAAGGATACGATTCATNGACATTTAAATATCTCCTTTTCTCTTAAACCCCTTTAAGGATACGATTCATTTTTAAAAATCTAATCCACAGTAGTACCAATTTTGTAAGTGACCATGAACATGTAACTGGCGGTATAGTTTATCAAAGGATGATTCAAATGTAGGACAGAAAGCGGCATGTAAGTACAATATAACCGGTCAAAGAGTTAATGATATCAAAAGTATTTGATACACGTTTTGAACGACAACAAATGTTTATTAACATTCCGACTTTTTTCTCATTTTTTTTTTGTCAGAAAGTATGTTTCTATTTGTTGCATTTTATAATGGATGTGTAAATGCTTTGATATATACATATGTTTAATATTCTTCAGTTGTTCTTAAACACAAAATGATTCAAGTTAAATTTCGAGATTGTGTAAGAGTAGCAAAATCATATAGATGGTACCTGAACTTTTCGTTTACATTATAAGAGTTTAAAATATTGAACGCAAACTTTATTGAATTACATCTGAAGAATTTAATTTGATGAAATAAAATTTGAATAATCTTGAACAAGACATTCCTTCCGACAATGATATCTTTTTAGATATCATTTTTACGATGAATAACATTCTCTCACACGAAAGCATTTATTTGTTTTTACAGAATTTTTTAATAAATAGTAGAATGCGTTTAATTATATCTGTACTATGATATTAAGCTACAAATCGGTGACGAATTAATTTGACTTAATTTTTCAGCTGGTTAAACAGCTATTTATATTAATTCGTTGAATGCCGTAGAGGTCACTGCTATCCGACACTCAACTCGAAAGTGGCACCATGGGTGTAACCAGTAACCAACGATGCTGAAATTAATAAAAGTACTTGATTGAAATGAATAGTATATTCGCAAAATTCGTAAAATTTTTCTACATTATCATCCTTATCACTACAATGAAAAAAGATTAATACATCATGAAACATATTTAAGTTGCTTTATTTGTCTAACATTATCGCGTCATATTAAAAAAAAAAAGAAATTTTTGCGATATTGTGAGGAAGTTATAGGGAATCAGCTCGACATTCAACGAGTCAATAAACATTCAAAATGACATAAAATAAGTAACAATCCATTGTTATTCTTCAATTGTTTCTGAATTTCAAACATTATTGTTCTAATTATGTTAAGATTAACCATGATATTATTTGTAACTAACTACTAATTGGTCAATATCGCTGTAATAATGATCTGATTCTTTGATTCAACAAGTGTAAAGTAAATAATATATAAAATAACCTATATCGTAAATAATAAAATACATACACATATAAAAAACAATAAAATACATACATATATTTGATTAGAATATTTCGAAAGTGTATATAAAGAATATGTTTCAAAATCCACTAACATAATAAAGTCAAGATACCTGGTCCCATTTAAATAATTACCATGACCTTGAAATCTCCTCTACTACCCCACTTACAGTAATTATTAATACCACACTATGTGCTCCACTATATCAAATTACTTTTGTAAAAATATCTTTCTTCTAATTTCAACTCCTTATAAAAGATTCTAGCATATATTCATTTAAAAGGGACACACTGTATGCACGTAATTATTCTATAGAAAAAAGTTGTCACAGATATTAAATTGTATTATACGGGAAGCATATAGAAATAAGATTAATTAGTGCGAATTCTATAGGGGGAGAATTTAATTAAATTAAGGACATTATTTTATGATTAATTAGCGAATTGTATTATTTTTTTCGCATCTATGAATTTTGAATAAATATATTAGTAAGGTAAATAAATTAATAATATTTATGAAATTACATTTACGAGGTGAGAAAAAAGTCTAAAACTTCAAGAATTTATAGTACTGATCGAGGGGAATAAAAAAATATTTAACAAATGCGCGTTGTTAAATCAATTCCTTTGGTCTAAAATTTACGTTTGATATATTACAAAGAAAATCATCAACGATTGCGAATGTTCGTAAATACATAATAAAAGACGATATTACGTCAAAGAATTGATTATAATACTTATATTTATTTTACACTTTCACTTCCCTTGGTAACTATAAATGCTCACTAAAATCTTTTGGCCGTTTTTCTTACCATCCAGTATATATTATCATAACTATTATTCTTCCAATCACTAGTTTCAAAATTGTTGTACCTTTCTGGAAAACACGATTGAAAAAATTCGAAGACTTCATT
>NIJG01000310.1:94709-107321 GCA_002201625.1 Euglossa dilemma | reverse complement strand
GTATTCATCTATTTCTTTGCTTATGTTCTCCAAAAGTTGGAATTTATAAAAAATACAATATTTTTATTGTACTCTTATTTATTTATACAAATCAATCTATGAGTATTTAGCGTATACATTCTGGCGTGGCCCCAAAACTTTTGTGTCGGGCCCCCTGGAGTGCCATTTGACTCCCGTTGAGAAATTCTGGTCTAGAAGACCATGAAGAAGTAATACTTAAAGCTTGCACAACGTAAACCATTTCAGTTAGCTCGTAACGATTTTGTGCACGCAGAGACCATTACTACAAAATATTATTTAGACACCGATATTAATTGCATTTGGATATTGATGGCTCGGTTAATGTAATATGACTGTGGTTGTTAAAATTAAAAATATTTATTTGTCTTGATTTAATTTAATCACAGTGGGAACAAAATTTGTTAACAAACTGTAACTAATTAAGACTTCATTAATATGACTTCTATGTCTGATAAAATACTAAATTATTTTATAACAATTTTATAATATCAATGAAAATTATTAAATCAGTATATTTGAGCTTCTTAGTAAATTAGTAATAATTATTTTCAAATAAACAGGTTAGACACATAGATCTTAAAATAAAAAATAAGTAGATATTTTTTTTTCATCAGGTTAATTTTAAATTTCGCGAATTTGTTAAATAAGTCAATTTTGAAATTATGATAAATTTAATTTCAAAGTAAAAGGTTCGTGGAATTATCGTTTTAATATTTCAAACAACGATATTAAAATAAAAACAACTACTTATATACGTCACTTTAATTACGAAATCAGTATACGATGCATTATAACCTATATTGAATACATAATGTTAAAAGTAATCTTTATTCCCTCATATTTTTTGTTACATGTTAATTAAAATATCAATCCTTCAACATCAATCGTTCAAAATAAATTTTAGTACGTCCGAATAATGACAAAATTAACGTAGCGTGACGTAATTCGAATATGCATGTAATCAATATTTATCAACGTGTGTTCAATAAGAATTTTACGTAGGAAGAATGTTGTTTTACATACGCATTAGTGGTACACGTTTTTATCAGAACACTATATTATCTTGGTATCGATAGGGGTTCATTTTCGTACCCCACGGTATTAACCTCTTTTCTGGATCAGAACCTTTCACATCGAGAACACAGATTCGGATTACGATACAGAGTTATATTTATGACATCACGAGGCCGAACGAGTGCAAATGAAAGTTGCAGGATTACTCTTACTCTCGCCAAGCGCGAAAGGAAAACCCGTTTATTATGTGTCGTACTAACACTGATCAAGGATTCTTGTGTTCTGAAATCTTGTTTCACTCTCTAATGTTCCCATTGCTTCTATATCTCTTTAACTCTTCGAATGAGAAACGTATTCTGATTAAATCACGCATATTGTAAAACGATTAACAAGACATAAATTAATAGAATATTGTTGAACGTAATTTTTCATTTTTTTACTAAATTTTTAATATTTTCGAAGAACGATTTTTAAATTTGCAAAAAGTCGAATAATTTTCAAACAAAGATGTGTTTTATTTTTTTAAGCAAAATTAACGTTTAATTAAATAGTTATATAATTTGTTGCTTTAATTCCATCTGTGTCGATATTCAATGTGCCCGTAATTGTAAAAATGGCCTAAGTTACATAGACCTCGAATAGAAATATCAAAAATTTCCTGCTTCAAATATATTATACATTCAAAAATGAATTACGACGAATCACTATAAATTTTAGTTAACGATTCAATTTCTAGCTATTCGGCCAAAAACGGTTTTATTTTATTGTAACACGAATGCGATGCAAAATAGGCGATTAAATCGTTCCTCTCAGATTTTTTACCATGATATACGGAGAAAAGAATTCTATATATTTTAAATCGCGTTCTGGAAGAGAAATGTGTGTTTCTAGAAAATTATTTTCTTTAAAAATCTCGTTTGATCAATTTTTTCAAAACTTAAAATACACGTGTATTAATTTTATCGAAATTTGAATATATGCAATAACGCAATTTTATCATAAACAATCAATTGTATATTAAAATACAATAATTCTATATAAATTATATATAGAAGTACGCGTGCTATGTATCGTTAATTTTATTATTTATAGAAAGTTAAATAAACGTTACATGGAAACTATACAGGAATTGTGGTGAATTCAATCAACCGTTAAATTGTCGAAATCCTGACGGAGTCCTTGAATGGATTAGTTAAGCTGAAACAATCAATTTCATAGTATCCGATAGGTCATTATTACATAACGTTTCGCATAAACTTGTATAACATAGTTATTATCTCGAAGGTAAACTTTTATAATTTATCTTAAATTTTTTTTTTCTTCCTAGTTAAAAAAAGAAAAAAATACTTGCATTAAATAATACCAGTTTAATATCATAATATTGCGCTATTATAATTAATATTATAATACCAGTATAATATATTATAACACCACTTTCAAATAACAATAACATATCTATTGTGAAAAATCAATAATAGTTCTATCGATGCATCGCTATACCTTTTCTAGAGAAAAAAAAAATAAATAAAAGTCACTACGTGTGGCTCACGTTTGCAACAGAAATTCTATTTCAAATTTTTTAATATTTTATACACGAATAAAATTTCTAGCTTATAAAATGCTAATAACTTTTTCGACGAAAAAATTTTTCGCACTTTTAAGATATATAAAATTTGTTAAATTATTTTGTAACAAGTTTAGCGTAATTTTATTTGTATATTTAACCTTCTTAAACTGATTTCTTTTCTGTTAGTTACGTTAATTAGTTATTTAAAACAGATAGAAATAAATAATGAATAAGAAACAAAAATAAAAATTCTCGAAGATCACGTACGGCAATTCTTGAATTAAAAAACTCAAGGATTTAAAACTTTAAAACTAGACGAAAAAAGGTACAAGCTCTTCTGGTTTGATCGTTTATTTTAAATCAGTTATGGGATGTTTGAGAGAGATCAGACTACACGAGCAACGAAATTCTATTTCAAATGACTCATATCTTCAGTAACTTTTATATAAACGCACGTGTGTATTTTTGATATTATTATTCTCGAAAGAAAATTTTTATCGTTTGAATAATAACGTTACGCTAAAGAAATATAAAAATAAGAAGCAACGATAAAACGAAAACGAAATATTATCGTTATACGAATCACCTAACCGTTTCTTGATGTCTCTAGAATCTACCTCTTTGAAACAGTGGCTTACTATTTATCGAGGCACGTACCTGGCCGAGGAACGACGGAATTACACGAGTCTGGCACGAAAGTTTGCGAGTAACGTCGAGTCGCACGTAGCGTGAAGTAAAGTCTGATATTCAATTTTCCGATTAAAATGTGTATTATACGTGTATAATAGTGTTCATCGGTTGGTTAAGTGGTTTAAAACAATAGTTTGTAACATATTAAAGTAGGAGAAGATGAATTAAAAGAAGTATATGTTTATACATTCGAACCGGCGAAAACCTAACCTTCAAGCATATCGTATTGAAAGTTTACCGGTTCGTTTGACAACTGTTGTAACATAGTACACGAGGTAAGGAGCAGATAATTGATTTTAACGTCGCAATAGCGTATTAACGTCTGGTGAAACATTTTCCGTGTTCGAGTGACCTGTGATTAACGTGTCGACGGTTCGTATTGTGCGTCAAATTTAAAGAATCAACACACGGTCGTGTTTTTCTGAAACGTGTCTCTGCTCGATACAAATGTACGTTCGTGTACGTTCGTACACTTCGCACGATGTAAATTTCACCGTTTTCGACACAATCTCGCGTTCGCATCTCTTGTTGAAGCCCAGTGATCGAGTAATTGAAGAGCGGAAGTGCATCGACGGTTAAGGCGTGATTGGGCGATTGTTTTCGGCCCGGAAATACGTCAATTGCAATTCCACGGTAAAACCGCGGTTTATCGTTTCGTGCTTTATGTTCGTAAGCTGTGCAATATACGACATTACGTTGATTAAAAGTATTTAAACGTGAAACGAAAATGTGCGATCAGTTTCATCTGTGTAATTATGAAACTATGAATATAACGATGATCTATAGCTTCCCTTGCGAGTAAATTTTTATTCCAACGACACGCTCCACGTGCTGATCTCCAAGATAACGCATATAAAGCTGCACGATAAGATGCGATATTCAAAGTGAAAATTTTATTTCGAAACGAGTTATTTTTCTTATATACGCGTTGCTCCGTATATAAATGGACTCGAACGCTTTGGTATTTATTACACTTTGCGCATTTTAAGTGGCTATTAATAGAAATTGAAGGCGTTAAAAAATGAATAATAACGATGTCTACGGAATTATTAATGCCTCGATACGCGATGCATAAATGAAATTACCGTTACGTCGAAAATTCGGAATCACTCAAATTTTATACGACAGAGGAATAGTCGTGCGTTTTTAATTACTTGGAGATAATTATCGAGAAGGATCGCAGTTAACGCGAGTATCGTCATTGACGATTTCGTTTCTTTTTATTTACAGGTACGTATCTGGCGTTTTCTCAGTTTTTCCGGTTATTACCGGAAGAGGGTAAGGTGGAAACGGTGACCGGTGACAAAGATAGGTGACAAGGATCGGTGAGTAGAATTTCCATTAATGAATTCTGAAAGCATCGCGCGGCAATGGCGTCAGACGCCTCTTCGTTTTCTCCGTTTTATTTTCTTTTCGTCGGGATCCCACGACGACGGTCTGCTGTGGATGGTGACTGGTCGTTGGTTCGAGGAAATGGAGAAAAAATTTTAATTTCTTCAGCATGTGCGCCGGAGGTGACGGATCGGGGCGATAAACGTTCCTCTCGTTATTCTCGTCAGCTTTTGGCCTCGTGTATATGTCCAAAAGCAAAAAACGTTCGATTCCCGGAAACTCTATCTCCCGGTTCTCCCTTACACAGTTGACATGCTTTTACGTACAGTCAACTGCAGCCGTGAAATTTGTTTCGATAAAAAATGATCACTCCGTGCTGACTGTTCCTGTCAAATATTTGGAAATGTACCGGTATTCGGAGGTGCCCGTAGCTTTCTATATAATTTTCAACTTTCCATATCTTTCATTCGAATATAAATAAATATACCACTCGATATAGTTAAAATTAAACGAAGAACCGAAAAAGATTAAATGGAAATGGACGAATGCTGTCGTATTAATAAAGTAGAAATGGAAATATAGAATTAATGGAGTCCTTTTATCTGAAAGTTATATATACAATCTGATATATAATATAATATAATACTAAAAGGAAATGTAATATAGTAAAGATCATATGAAAACGAAGAAAAGAGGAAATGCAAATGGATAAAAGCTGTCGCATTAATCAGTGAGAAAGAGAAATAGAAATGTAAATTTAACGAAGTATTTTTATCTAAAATTCAATATATAACCCGTGTAATACGTATTAAAAGGAAATGCAATATGGACCGGTAATTAAATCATTTAAAACGCGTTAAAATGTTCAAATTCACTTTAAATTAGTAATAATACTAATAGTAAAAATAATTAAACGATTTATCATTTAACGAAAGCGTCATTTATCAGCGCATAGATTTCCTTGTATACGACAAAAATTTCATATATATATTAAAGTAAGTATATCTTTGTTATATCGTCTCGTTCGGTAATTTCTTCGTTGTTTATAACAGGTACACTTAATTACCGTCAAATAAAATAATGAAATTCTTAAACGCGAAGGAATCTCGCAAAAGGATCGAAAATTAAATAGGATTCATATGATTCTTATTAAAAACATGTTGGTAAATTTGATATTTTTAACTCGTGCTGATACAAATATTATTCTAACGTTTCCTTAATTGGCTTTTACAATAATTATTTACATTATTTCTCGCCGACATTGCTAGAGCCGAGTATGGCCGATTTATAAATGGAAGAACGAGCAGGGAACCGAGGAGAAAATGAAATGAAAAATTCAGGGTTATCCGAGGTCCGTTGAAGTTACGCAAAACTTGTCTAATGGTTATTCGGCAGAACGAATTGCAGAAGAAATTGGAGTTGGCAGAGGAGGCAACAAAGCGTTGTAACCTTGGTTCGTTTTCACCGCAAGAAAAATCGTCAAAGCGACACGGCCACTCTCACTCTCGCTATCGATAGCCCTATTTCCTTTTTACCTCTTTTTCCTTACACCTCCTCGCAACGGCCTTGGCACCATGGGATAAACGCACGTACATACCTACGTAACGATGCGTACAGCACGATTATCCGACGAGTGAAATTGCAATCGCTCACCTCGATGTTCCTCGCGAATTATTTACTCGAGAAAAGTGCTCGCGCGAAATTAAATTCCTGTACAACGAGAATAACGCCTCCCATTGCCATAGGTAAACATAATTCCGCATAAATAGATCAAATGTAAATACAATCTTCGCGTAACGAAGTGGAATTTAAACCTCGTTTCTTTGGATCTCGTGTTACGATTCAAATTAAAGTATGCGTAACAGTATTGCTGCCAAACGTGTGAAAATTCTTTCCAGTTTGTTATTCTTTCATTACTTTGGCATAATTATTTTTAATCGACTACAAGTGTATCAGACAAAAACGGGAAATTTATATTTTTATTGCTTACAAGTTCGTTAATATCATTTTTCGGGTTTGAAATTCCATCGATTTGTAAACGAAACGATATTTGCGGTTAGAAAGATATTCATGTCGAATGATCGAGTATTATTATTCTAAAATTCTGAAATATTATTAAATCGCGAAAGGAAATTATCTTTTCTTTGTGACGAGCATACTCGTTGGATAAAAAATTCTCACCGATTCGTGATGAATCTGCTATAAACATTGAAAGAGTTAACATCGATATTGTACATTATATTTTTGTACACATTACAGATCGGTCGATTTAGCGTTAATAAAATTGCATTTGAAATGAAAATTAGAATAAGGATTAAACGAGTTTTGTAATTAAAAATCACTTACGTAAACGGAATTTTACAAAATATATATCTTTTCAAATTATTCCATTTGAAGATTTGAGCTCTGATTTTTACTCGTATAGGTTAGAATATCGAATCTGCGAACTTTGTTTACACGAATGATAATATCAATATAAAATATCACATACGTATATTCTTAAATTGAAAAATTGAAAGTAGAATTGCGAATTAGAAAATTTGGTATAGAATACGCCTGGAATCGAAGACTCTTGCGATAGTCATAAATGGGTATAGATAAAAATAATTCAGGAAATAAAGCTGTGAATGATTGACACAAACGAAGTTATAACGGAATAAATTAAAATATTATTTACGTATATAGTATACGTCAGGAAGGAATAGGTATTGTACAGACGTTTTCTTCAATAGGATAAAACCATTTGTCTATTTTCTTGTATTTTATTATTTACAACTATAACAGACTCACGAGAGTCCATCGTTAGTTACCTAAAAGCGCGTAATTAATTTTAAACCCTTCGTTTCTTTTATTTAATATATATTCGTTCTTTCGAAAAATGTAATTTGTACTTTATCGATGATATAATTCAAAAGTTGCTTCTCCAAGACTTATTACCTCAACGAATTTTTCATCCACTTAATTCGTATAGTCGATTTTACAACTATAACAGACTCACGAGAGTCCATCGTTAGTTACCTAAAAGCGCGTAATTAATTTTAAACCCTTCCTTTCTATTATTAAATATATATTCGTTCTTTCGAAAAATGTAATTTCTACTTAATCGATGATATAATTCAAAAGTTGCTTCTCCAAGACCTATTACCTCAACGAATTTTTCATCCAATTAATTCGTATAGTCGAATTATTAGTTCCACTGTATATTACGTAATCCGGTCCGACCTGTCGTAATTCGAATCCTCGGATTCGTCGTCGAATAAAAGCCCCGTGCAGTTCTCGAGAAAGGCATAAGTCAATTTGCGAATTTTACAATCGTGTACAAGGATAAAGGAGCCGAGTATCGCCGAACTTTTCATTATGCCGTATCCTATTATATCCATAGCACTGCGTCCTGTCGCGTTATGCTACATTACGTCTAATTAGGCTAATCGCGTCGTTTTTCGCGAATTTCTTCCTCGTCGCTAACGCCTTACGAAGCAACGCCGTTAAATTTATGGCTATTTTTCGATTTACCAGCAAGCAGAGCAAGACTCTTAGCCATTGCCGAATCCCTTCGTCCTGAAACGTCATAGGAAGAAAAGAAATCCCCTTTTAGTATTCTTACAGACGCACCGGATATGGCAGGTTTGCACATTTTTGAGGTTCCATCTTTGCAGCTGTCCTTCTCGAAAAGCAGGTTCTTTCGAGTTTTCAAAGTTCGTTTTTCATGCATCTTTGTCAGCCAATACCGGTAGTTTCGCTTTTTCAGCATCGTGTCCCTCGCTTGTAATTTATGTCTACTCGCACGATAACTTCGAGTATTACAGATTGAAGAATAAATAACGAAATTATGATGAAGAAGACTTGGAAATGCAGTGTTAAACGCGTTTAATTTGTTTACGATAACGTTTTTTTAATTTATTGTATCTTAAAATTTTTATTGCACCTTTCCCAAATATCTGTCGTTGATTTGTTATTATTTTATTATTGTGATGGTTCTTACGAAAAATAATATTATATTATATATAATGTTATTGAATGTCAGATTTCAAAGATTCGGTTTTGAAATGTTCCTCCTTCGAAAGTTTTTATTCTTTGTTTGTTACAGTGTGTACATACACAACGAAAAATTTTGTTTCTTACACTTTAATTTTTCCTTCATCCGTAAAACTTTCTTATTCGTCTACTTTTATAATATCTTCTTGTGAAAAATACTCTTAAGACCGGTAGAAAAATGATAGAAAAAGAGAACCGTACAACAGTGCAAAATAACATTAATATAATAATAAAAATACAGAAAATTATAATAAATTTTATGAACGTTGTTGATATATTAGGTTCAAATTTTCTTCTTCCTGAGTCTCCGATTATTATTATTAGTCATAATAGTACACTTTATAATATCTAGTTTCTTGACTTCGATGTATGCAAATTTTATATACATATATAAATTTTCCTCAATAATACATAAAAGAAGTTTAACCGCAGTTTACGTTTCTTTTTCACAAATTCGACTTGTTTTCGTGAACAATGGTGCGAAGAAACGTAGAAAAAAGTTTCCTTATTTGAGAATGGAAAGATTTACACATTTTCCAAAAACAGAAACCGAATTTGTTCGCAGAAATTAGAAGATAAAGGAATAAAATTAACCGATTTTCGCTATATTTACAATATTCCGAAAATAATAGATTTTTTAAATATATTTTTCTCAACGGTAAAATCAAATTTGATTTGTAATCGCATCAGTTTGTCTTTTTTTATCGAGATATTAATTTTATTTAACATATTAATATCTTATTTACCAAAGCGATTAAGCGCAGAAAATAAAAATATTTGAAATATAAGAGCCCCGATTAAATGATTTTGTGCTAAAATTTAAATAAATTCGTAAATTGGAGTTAATCGCTTTGGCTTGTGAATGACTCGTATATCGATAAGGAGATGTTCGGAAAGCGCTGAAAATCACTGGTTGTGCGATCATTTTGGCGTATGTTGTGTATGCCATTTATAGTACAGGTATACGGAGTCTCGCAATTAATGCGAACATGTGCACGTTCCAAAACCGCTATTCAAAGACACGGTTCAAGCGATAATTATCTGGCGAGACCTCGATTATCGATTATCAACACAAAGCGATACACGTTTGTTTTTTTCTTCCATATAGAAAATATTCATTCGTTCATTCGTCGCTGTTCCGTGATATTCTGTATTAATTCCTTTTCGGCTGTCATGATTTTTAATGGGTTTAAAATAAGTAATTCCATTTGTAAAAATTTTTCGTGAATTCGTATAAAATTTTCATTTCATTGCACGTATATTTGTTATTGGTATTTCATGGGTGAAATGATAAAATTCTAAAATGTTAACTAAGTAATCAAAATTGTTAGATAAAATAAAATTTCAATAAAATTTTTGTTTATCTTTGCACGTATATTTACCATTGCTATTTTATCAATAAAAAAACTAATTAAAATTCTGAGATATTAAAATTTTTAGAGCGACAAATAAAATAAAATTCAAATAACATTGTCGTTTTGTTATACATGTATTTAACAATAATTTTATCAATGTACTAATTGAAATTGTAAAATATTAACCACTTCAACGAGTGATAATTCGTTAGCTGTCTAAACTAAATTTTTATATATTTTTTTTATCTGCATAAGAAAACTATCTTACTATATTCTCTATACTCAAAATTTATGCGATATTCATGTACATGAAATAAAATAATTTTGAAAAAATTAACTCGATTAGAAAGACCGCGGTAATTTTTAATATTAATAAATTACAAAATTTTTCACCTCCAAGAAATTCAAAATTAAAAGGAAAAAAAAAATATTATCAATATTGAGAAGATACAAAATTAACCGTTTGCACTATGAATTAATTCCAACAATTACGCATTACAGGAGCATTTAATTTTAATCGGCTACGATACGTATCTATTTATAAAATACAAACGAATCAGCTCATTTTCGTGCAATTTGCTATGAAGAACTCAGGATGAATTAGACTGTTCGTAGCTCAGGGTGGTAATTTCACTCGCGGTGGAATGCTGAGGTTCGTAGTGGTATGGTCGCGGAGAAATATACTTACATGGTTAATTGTATGCTCGACGCATTATATCGATTCTGCGATTATTATCAGTAGGTACGTATGCAAGTTTAACGGATCGCACGAAAGGATACGTTTAATCGCCGTAAGAATTTAACGAGCCTATTTTCTGCTCGATTGCATTCGCTGGTAAAATCATAACGGTTCGTTGTATCGATTACCTGAAAAATTTCGTTTCATCGTAACCGGGATTAGTACTCTCAGATTTACCTAGGCTTAAAGTGCCATATGCGGGGGTTTCAAACGAAATCGGTAGTGTAAAATTCACTTTGTAGATTTTCATCCATCACAATCGATGGATTGTAACGATGAAAAACAAAGTAGTACAATATTCGTATATATGAAATTTAAATATGTATTATCATTGCGGGTCACGATGTATTAAGTTATTTAATTCGTATATGCGAGTTGAAAAATATATAATATCATTTAAAAAGATGAACATAATTTTGACTTTCTATCGACAGGAAATTTTGTTGGCATTTTTTTATATTACGACTAAATGAAAAATCGTAGCAACAATTACACGAGATACCTTGTATAATTGTAATTTATATATATCAAGTAATTGATACAGGTATGTAGTGTATATGTAATGTATACGTTACATATGTATACACTCAGAGATAATAATTATATTTTATTTTATAATACACATACGTACATTTCTATGGAATTAATACAGCAACGTTGTTTAAATGTTAAATGTGGCTCCTTGAAGCTGCCAGGAAGAAAATCTTTTTAAGAAATATAAAACATTCGACTAACTTTTAGTGGAATCTTCTAAACCTGTCTTAAGCAAACGTAGTATAACGAAAAACTTTTTCACATTTTTGATCTATTTTAAGATACAAAATCTTCATCTCTAAAACACGTACTGTTCTAGCGGAAAATATGGTTCTTCATTATCTTTAATAGTCGAAATATGGTTTCAATTCCTCTGTAACTAAAGTATATATTGAGATATTTATTGTTTATATTACATGTATTGTACAATTATATTATTATTCAAAATCATGTGAAAGTCATTTTAATAACATAATAATTTTTGTTACTTTTAAATAATATTTTACGTGACTTTGGGAGGATATTCTTTTATCATAATCGGATGTACGTTTTGAAATTGTACTAACCCTTTTTCTCTAATTTTCTCATAATTTGAATAGCTTTGGAAATAATTTGATACGTATAATTTGTATTCTTCAGCGAGAAATATATTATCGTAATAGCAATGAAATTTTTTCAAGGTGAGAGATAGACGTGATAAATAGCAACAAATTAAACATTGCAAAATTTTTTATCTTTCTTAGAATTCAATTAGTAGAATTCCAAGTTTCATTTCTCGAGATTGATAAGGTCAGTCAATTGAGTCATTTATCTTTTTTCTCTTCTTTTTCATAGAGAGTCATATTTAAACGATAACGAAGACAACATATTCTAATAAATATGATATAAAAAAAATAGTATAGAATATAATATTTAAATTAATAATAACATGATGTAACAAATTTTCTCGTTAAAATTCATTTTTTATTATTTTTTTTTCTATCAGGGATTTATAATTAATAATTACATCGTAAATAAATAGTTCCAGATTTTTATACGAACATGATATCGAAAATTTCAGTATCGAATTTTACGAAGAAAATTAACTCCTGTACAAAATAACGATGCCATAAATATTCGATCGCGATAACGATAAAGTTCTTCACTCATTGTCAGAGCGATATTTTATTTTTTAGCGTAACAGAAATAATTAATCCGTTCATATTACCTTTAGTTAAAAATATTTCTAAAATATAAGTTGTTTAAGTTATAAGTTATTTAATTTATTATTCGCTTCATGATTATTTGTATTGTTGAATTTTCGATTTGGAATAACGAATACTGAT
>NIJG01000310.1:47947-58814 GCA_002201625.1 Euglossa dilemma | reverse complement strand
CTCCAATTATACAATATTAATAGATTTAATCAACTTATATTAAATTTGTTAATATCGTAATTGTTTTTAAATTAAACTCATGGTCTTATTTTTTAAGAAAATACGTAATTTTCTTTACCCGTAAATCTGACGGATCTCCATAAAGATAAGTATTCAAATATATCCGTAAACCTAGTGTTAATGACAGAATTTGAAATAGTTTTCCGGAAATGTTGCAACGTGGTTTACGTGGAACGTATGAAGTTGCTCGAGGAAAGCGGAAGTACACCTTCCAGGAGAATCCGTCGGCGCGTTCATAATCTTGACATGTCCGCGTACTGAGGCCACATCTGGTATCCTTCCGATATCTTTAGCTATCTCGCAACGCTTTTCATCCGCGAGAGCGAAGTAAAAACGAGTTCCGGAACTAACTCGCGTTACCGAGAATCAAATCTTTAATTCTAACCTCGCGCTTACAGAGAAAATAGAGACGTATGCAATTACGTGCAACACGCTTTGCGAGCGTACACACTTAGTTTTGTTTTTAAGTCGAATATTGACAGTTAATATCTCGTCCATTTTATTGGTAACCGTGATATCTTGCAATTTGAAGAATGTTAATTGTTTGTATTTTATTCTCAGGTATGTGATAAAGATATCTTTATCTCAAAGATAAAGAGAAACAGAGAAAATTCAATTAAATATGTATTAAATATCAATTAATTATTAACCCTTTGCACTCGACGATTTCTTGGTTTTAGAGGAGAAGAAATTTACAGATTTTCTGTTATAAAACTGACGTTATTTTTTTGAATGGTAAATAAGAAATCGTATAATAATTAACACTTTGTACTCGAGAAGTGACTCAATCGTCATTTGTTTTAATGCCGTAATCTAAATAACGAATACGAAACGATAAATATATTAGGAATTACTATACGTGAAGTAACCTAATAGCCTTTCTTATTTTATTTTACTATTAAAAGTGTCAGCGAGGATACAAAGATATAAAAGAAGTTTCAGGTTGCAATCGTTCACCACGAAATTAACATGTAATTATCACACGAAATTAATTAACATGTAAAATTATTTGATTTCGATATCTCGCATATTTTTATATTATCTTAAATTTGATATATTAATTATATGGGTCTTCAAAATTTTTGTAGTGACTGAATCACGCCTCGCGAGTGCAAAGGGTTAAATATTTCTAGTCTTTTGTCTCAAAGTGGAAGAGAGGACTAAATTAAATAAATATCTTTCGTCATTTTGGTAAATTATCCAGAAACATGTTAATAGGTTGCAAAAAATATGACAAAACTTTGACAAGGTCGAGAAATAACACAGGAATAATACACACCATGTGCGTTACGTGTGTTACATATCGCGCATGGATCGTGTTTGTGAGTTTTCAATCTGGATAAATAAACTTAAACGCGAATAATGCAATGTGTACTTAATTTCAGTGCGAAATCACGGAACAGAGTGCCCGCTGCGAAATTGTGGAAAGTTAGGGACAGTTTTTTTCTAGGAATAGATCGAGTCGCTTGTTTTTGGAAAAGATAGACGTAAAGAGAGACTTTTAGAGACTTTCTTTCGGTTCGTTCCTTTTCCTTCGAACCGATGTTCCAACGTTTAGGAGTTAACAGACCAGAACTTTCCATCGTGTTTACTTCCGAAGTCTCCCGTTTTTATCCGTTTTTCCGATACTCTGATCGTTTTCGATTGATTCCGGAAAAAAACCTGCGAGTTTTTCCATTCTCCAGTTTTCAACTTTCTAATTTTCGTATTTTTGGTCCATCGCTTTTTGGAATTTCTGATTTCTCGATTTTTCAACTTCGCAATCGTTCAATTTTTCTATTTTCGAATTTTTACTTTTATTTCTCGAATTCTCGATTCAGTTTCTCCGTTTTCCGAATTTTCGTCCATCGTCTATCAGAATTTCGTATTTCTCGATTTTTTAACCTCCTGACTATTCAATTTTTCTATATTTCGGATCTTTAATTTTCCGATTTTTCGACTCCTTGATCATTCAATTTTTTTATTTCTCAAGTTTTTAATTCCTCGATTTCTTGACTCCTTGCTTATGCAATTTTTCCATTATCGAATTTTTGATATCTTGATTCTTCGATTTTTTCAATTTTCAAGTTTTTGGTGCAATTTTAAAATTTTTCGCTTCTTTGTTTCTTGAATTTTTAAAATTTTCCACTTTTCTCTGCGTTAATTTTTTGCTTCATCGATTCGCCTGTTCGATTGACCGATTCGATCGTTCATTCTTGCAACGTTTTATCAAACTCCGTGTCCAAATTTACGACCTTGACACACTTTCTCTTCATTGTGTTTCTTTGTTCTTGCCACATTATCCGAATTTAGTTTCTAACGTATCGTCATGTCCTCGTTTAAATACCGCCGGTTCGATTCGTGGTTATCGAATGAACCGAATCGATTAAACGCTAATTAATTATTAGCATTGATTACCTTTATATATTATTATACGAATATTGTTAATATAACAGGGTATATATTTTTCAATCGCGACATTGCAATTATTTGATTTTCAAACTGACACACAACCGATGTCTTTAACGTCTTATTTTTAATTTTTTAACTAGACAGTATTAAATAAATACGTTGTAATAAAGATCATTTATCTTTATTATTGTTATTAGTAGATGGACAGGCAACGTTTGTTTATACGTTGTAATCTTCTTTATCTGCATATTATAAAGTTTCGTCGATCGTTTGTTTAGATCCATTTTCAAACATTTTTACGATTTACCTTTATTGTTCTCGATGAAACAATACGATTTTTATCTCATTACTTATAGACTCTTTAGAACTCGCTTTAGATTAAATTCCTTTATTCGAAGCTGCAGGAAATAATACGAGGTCTCGTCGAATCTGCTTGCAAACACGCTATTTAGAAAAATACTCGACTGCGATAAAAGTTTTTAGTTTTCAACTTCGAGAATAAAACTACTAAATCTCGCAACTTTTTCAATTTATTTGTTTGAATATACCAAACGCAACGTTTCATCGCGATATTTAAAACATTTTATATTATTCATTATGCGTTATTTTCGTTTCTTACCGTTTTTATTTCCTTTTTCTTATATGTATATTAATTATTTTACTATCACTATTACAGACATTTTTATTAATTTCGCTAGTCTCGTCTTACTATTTTTACTTTCGATGTTGTCAATTGTATCATCGTTATTGCCTTAGCATCTACCATTTTCATTATCGTAAATTCCAATATTACTAATCCCAATTTCATCGTTATTATATTAATTACTATTATTGTAATTTTAATATCGATCATTGTTGTATCATTTCTACTATTTTAATTCTACCATTGCTACTATGCAATGTAAATACACTTTAATTTACTTTTTATACGCAAGTATACTTAAGCCTTTTTTCCGTATCGTTATTTTAAATTTTATATTTACCTAAATTCCCGAATATCAAGTTAAATTCTGCTATCTGTTTAGAGTAACTCGTAAATATGTCGTAAAAGCGATATAAATCGTTTGATCGTTCGATCTAACCCATTACAAAGGACGAAATCGATGAAAGAAATCTCGGATATAACTTCGCTTTGGATCAAACGGGAATTCGACGAGTGCCGCGATAAGCAGAGATCGCTCCCTAGCAGGCTAGCCGGTATCTTTATCAAAGAGCAAGTAATCGGTCCCCTATCTTGGCGTATCGATCTACGTCAGTTTACTTCGTCACCGGGTCTGAAAAGGTAACGGAAAAGGAACGAATCCGTGCTTAGGCGCAGCATACCCGCGCCTCTGTGTGTTCGTCGCGCCTGATACCTTGCGTCACACCCATCCGCGTGTTTGCAATTGTATTATACGATACATACTATCAAGATCGTGATATTTATTCGCAGAAAAGTCACACGTCATGCACACTCGAATCGACTGGCGATTATTCCAAGCGGTTTATAATCGTCTGAAATGCTTCGGAATGCCAGGCATCGGTCTGAAATAATTCGAATCGACCTGAAATGGTTTCTACTGATCCGAACTGATCCGAAATGCTTTCTAATGGTCCGACCTGTGCCTAAATGCTTTCTAGTGATCCGACGTGATTCGAATTCACCCGAAATAGTTTGCGTTGGTTCGAATTGGTCTGAAACGGTTTCTAATCGTCCGAACTGATTCTAATCGGTTCGAATTGGTTCGATATTGTTTCTAACGATCCGAAATGATGCGAATCGGTTCGAATTGGTTCGATATTGTTTCTAACGATCCGAAATGATGCGAATCGGTTCGAAACGCTTTCCAACGATTCGGAATGATCTGAAATGGACCGGAATGGTCCAAAGTGTGTTAGATCGGTTCGAAATAGTTCGCAAACAACTAGGGCCTGATGATCAACGCCTATCGTAAAGAACGCCGTGCACGGATACAAACGGGCCTAGTTAGCCTTTCGTGTTTGATAAACCGAGTTCCAGTTTTGCATTTTTTCCGCCCCAGTTTCACCCAGATAACGTATCTATGGTGCCAATCGGATGATCCTTGAAAATGAAAAATTAAAAAGGACAATAACGTTATCTGATTGTCAGCGATAACGAAAAGCGTAATAATCGAGTAACGGGAATAGAAAAAGAACAAGCGTCTGTGAAATGGAAAATTACTGCTCGAGATTATTCATAGACGACCGTGTTCCAGGGCAATATCAATAGTTCCGAGCTTCAGTTGTTCAAATATTCGCGCCAAAGGTTACTGGTAAATCTCGTGAAAACGCTGGCTATTAATAGAGCTAGACCTTACAGACAGGTCTTAAATAAGTAATACACAATTGCTTTCAACGAAGAGTTTTAATATTGAAAATAACCAAAGAATAAAGTCAATTATCTGTATTATTAATCACACTCTTGGTCAATTTCTACCGGGTGTTCCGTAATTTCAGTATCTACTTTCAGTAGGTAACACTACTAGATTTTACTTCTAACAGTAAATATAGGATAGAAATATTATATAACAAAAAGTGCATAATTGCTTTTGCAATGGCAAAATTAGAAACTGTTTTCGTTTCGAAGTGCCATACGAAGCGTCGAGGCAAAATTACGTACGGTTCAATTTGTCGATGATTTTAATTGGATTTTCTGGATAAGTCAACAACGTTGCGTTAATTAGCTACACGGGTCTCGCCTTACTCTGTATTCGACTAATTCTAAGAGAAACTTTTCGTGTTTCATATTTCTATTATTATAACTTCCCGGGAAAGCGTTTATAGATTTTTCGTTACACGGCGTTTTCGTTTTATTTTTATTCGTGGAACCAACGCACGAAGTGTGTCATGAAAAATGTGAATCATCCTGTATACTCTCATTCTCTTCGCTATCCCTCGTTATGTATCCCCACCCTTCCCGCGTTCGCCTCGCGCTTTCAACTTGATTTTAGTTCCTTAAATTCCGTATTATTAATGGAAATAATATTCTCGCGAAACGAATTCGTCTTTTCCGTAAAGTGACACAGGCGGAGAAAGCATTTCGAAAGTACACTCGCGAACTGTACACGTACTTATAAACACTTGAAAAATTCAGCGAAACGACATTAACAGATAGAAAAGTAATTCGCTACTCTGTACAATGGCTAACAATTTTTATTTTCCTCCGATATTGACGAATTTCCGAAATTTGTTTATTTTTGTATTTTTATTTCGTCTTTAGATAACTGTTTGTAAATGCTTCAATTTATACATAATTTATTTTATGCGGTATACCTGATCAATTTTATCGACGCTCGTTACACCTCGGAGAAAAAAATCGATTCTCTCGGAGAGAAGTTACGAAGTCGAGAAATTTATCAACTAGATGTTCGTGTTTTATAAACTAAACACGAAATAAAATTTATTTAACTACCCTTAAGTACGTGTCCTTTTAAAAAGTTTAATTTCAGTTCAATTATAGTTCGAGGTTTTATAAGTTAATTATATCGATATGTCATGTACAGGGTGTTCCAGCATCGGTTATACAACCGGGAAGAGAGCGATTTTACATGCAGAAATGAAACGAAAACAAAGAATAAAATTTTTTGATACGATGCTTCTTTTTCGAGAAAACCGACTTTGAATATTCACCGAGTACACATGCACTTAGGTTTTGTGGTTTATACGAATACACCATTGATACATGGGTATCGGTAGTACAATCGAGGGCAAGGGGTGATTCTACGTGCAAAAACAAATCGGAAACAAAGAATGAAATTTTTTGATTCGATGCTTCGTTTTCGAGAAAACCGACTTTGAATATTCACCGAGTGCACATGCACTTAGGTTTTATGGTTTATACGAATACACCATTGATACATGGGTATCGATAGTACAATCAAGGGCAAGGGGTGATTCTACGTGCAAAAACAAATCGAAAACAAAGAATAAAATTTTTTGATTCGATGCTTCGTTTTCGAGAAAACCGACTTTGAACATTCACCGAGTACACATGCACTTAGGTTTTATGGTTTATACGAATACACCATTGATACATGGGTATCAGTAATACAATCGAGGGCAGGGGATGATTCAACATGCAAAAACAATTCAAAAATAAAGAATAAAATTTTTTGATTCGATGCTTCGTTTTCGAGAAAACCGACTTTGAATATTCACCGAGTGCACATGCACTTAGGTTTTATGGTTTATACGAATACACCATTGATACATGGGTATCGATAGTACAATCAAGGGCAAGGGGTGATTCTACGTGCAAAAACAAATCGAAAACAAAGAATAAAATTTTTTGATTCGATGCTTCGTTTTCGAGAAAACCGACTTTGAACATTCACCGAGTACACATGCACTTAGGTTTTATGGTTTATACTAATACACCATTGATACACGTGTATCGATAGTACAATTGAGGAGAGGGGATGATTCAACATGCAAAAACAAATCAAAAACAAAGAATAAAATTTTTTGATTCGATGCTTCGTTTTCGAGAAAACCGACTTTGAACATTCACCGAGTACACATGCACTTAGGTTTTATGGTTTATACTAATACACCATTGATACACGTGTATCGATAGTACAATTGAGGAGAGGGGATGATTCAACATGCAAAAACAAATCAAAAACAAAGAATAAAATTTTTTGATTCGATGCTTCGTTTTCGAGAAAACCGACTTTGAACATTCACCGAGTACACATGCACTTAGGTTTTATGGTTTATACTAATACACCATTGATACACGTGTATCGATAGTACAATTGAGGAGAGGGGATGATTCAACATGCAAAAACAAATCAAAAACAAAGAATAAAATTTTTTGATTCGATGCTTCGTTTTCGAGAAAACCGACTTTGAACATTCACCGAGTACACATGCACTTAGGTTTTATGGTTTATACTAATACACCATTGATACACGTGTATCGATAGTACAATTGAGGAGAGGGGATGATTCAACATGCAAAAACAATTCAAAAATAAAGAATAAAATTTTTTGATTCGATGCTTCGTTTTCGAGAAAACCGACTTTGAATATTCACCGAGTGCACGTGTACTTAACTTTGGCTAAGGCGAATGGGACTATCAGTATATCAGCGTGTGGATATTCAAAGTGAATTTTCTCGGCACCGAAGCTTCGAATAAAAAAATGTTATTCTTTTTTTTTTCGAGTCGTTTCTGCTAATAAAATCACTCTGTTCCCGGTTGTACTACAGTTGCTGCGACACCCTGTATATCCACGAAAAAGAAAGCTTCGTTTAAATACACCTAAGTATACGATTTCGTAAGCAGAAATTGAATTTTTCAAGTATTCGTAAGTATCTTAAGTATTTTATAAGCGCCACTCCAATTACGAGTGTATATCTGTAACATCCGTAGTACGTGTCTTCCACGGAATTATTCACAGGAAAGATTCTGCGCGTATTTATCGTCGGCCGTTAATTCTTGAAATTGCATCGAATCCGATCACCCACCTAACCTCTCGCGATATGGTCGCGATGATTAGAAATCGAGTATTACCAAGAACAATGTATCACGCGTATACCTGCGTGACGAATGGCCGGGAAATTAAACACTCGAAATGATCGGTCGGTTATTCCGCGAAGTAATAAAGCGCAATCTTCTGTGTCGCTATTGATGGGTCGTAAATGAAATCGCATTAGAAGCAGAAAATCTGTGTCGAGGAGAAGCGACGCTAGCGTCCGGCAGCGTCGCCACTGTCGCCGCTGCTTCTCTGTTTACATCCTAGCCGGCAGTCCCTTTCGGATCGGATTGCACGCTGGCAGATAATCGCGCGGAACCTTGCGAATTCCAGCCAATTGTAAACATAACCTCGCAGCTTAACTGCCAGCAGAATCCCAAGATTCCTGCAGCTTTAACAGTTTTTGCCACGCCGTAACGTTATTCTCGCGATACCTTCGCGATCCAGCCTTGCGTTTCGTTCTCTCGCCGCGAATAGACGTGTACGTGATATTAATTGAAACAGCGCCACGAGCGGCGGAAATACAAATATAATTTGCCCAACTATTAATAGTGGGTAACGATTATATTCGACTCGGACTGTTCCACGTCGGTAACTGGAATATGTTATCAACGAGACGAGGAACAATGGCACGCTCGTGTTTTTCATGTGGCTACAATTTTATACGTTTTATTATTTAATTCCAACATTCATTCCACGTTTAAAATTTAAATCAAGTTTTTATTTGATATTTGTAAATTTTCCCGGATGTATCGAAGTTGAGGTATCTTTTTTGGAGAAATGAGTGAACAAAAGACTCTCTTGATTTATTTTAATTTATCGTGATTTAATTTCGCAAAGATTCGTAGAACTATGGATCTGTCTTTCGAAAACGGTTTTCATCGAAAAGGGAGGTATTTAGTTTGTATTTTGTCGCAAACGTAGAATCAATGATAAATAAATTTGTGAAAGGAAAATTGGAATCGCGTAGGACTTTATGACATGCGTGAAAAGAAAATTTTTTGTTCCCGTTGTTACGTGTATTTTTAATTTTAAAAGCGCTTTTGTGCTTTACTTACATGTAAGTAATGTACCACATTATTTTATTTATTCACGCATGTATATGGCGTGTCTCACTTTGGAACTTTGAAGTATCGTGTAAGAAGCGGTAGACAGAAAAAAGTTGTTTTTTAACATACGCCATTAAATTTTTAATTAAGAAAAGTAATATTCTCTTTTAAAAACATCAAGTTGACCTCGAAATTTTGCCATTCTCTTTCAAAACTAATTGGACCAGTCCGTATACTTCTTTTACACCTATTAAATGATATTTCTAAATTAAGGTTTAAATTAAAATTACTATAATGTTTACTACTTTATTGTAACTTTATTTCTTTATTTTCTTTCTTTTACACTTTACTCGAAAACATTTGATAAAAATACGTTAACGTTAAAATTACCGAAGAAGTCAAGATGACTTGTCTCGGACGTATTATTTTTATAATTTTTGAGAACATGTAAATTGCTTGTAACAAAATTTATTCTTACTTTTGTTCAAATCGAGAGATTATTGTTTATAGTTATTTACGTATAATATATGTAGTCAATCGTTGTAGGTCGATAGCTTTAGTGTTAAATTCTCTTTATTGTGATTACGGATTTCTAATTGTAAAATAATTGTGATTATATTCTCTTTTAAATCTTTTAGTACTCAAGGAAGATACATTTGAGCGCCTCTTCAGAGCAACTGGCAGACTCGTGAGAGAATGTCGAGAAAGTAAATCCCCAATTCTAATCCAATGTTTATATAAACATTCGTTCTCGGAATTTGGGTCTTGTAAACTATTTATTTACAGCTTACATCCTAGATTGATTTCTGGAAATTACAAGACTTATCTTTCCAACGCTCTTATCATATTTTGATTTTATTACAATGTTCATATAGCTTTATATTATTTGTTATTATTTTTTAATCTCGCTCGTTACAATTTTATTTAAAACGATGTATGATCACAACGTTTGTTCGTTAAGTAATAAATCTAATATACAGTATGTGTCAGAGCTTCCTGCATAAATAAACAATGAGTGCACGAATGGTTGATTGGAAAATGACAAA
Source organism: Euglossa dilemma (assembly GCA_002201625.1). Taxonomy (NCBI): domain Eukaryota; kingdom Metazoa; phylum Arthropoda; class Insecta; order Hymenoptera; family Apidae; genus Euglossa; species Euglossa dilemma. The sequence continues at coordinate 48,790 of NIJG01000310.1, read as the reverse complement.
ATAAACGTAAAATACGAAATAAATGCTACGTTTATATTTGCGTTTAAAGATTATCGATACAAATTTATTTTTACACGCGACGTTAATTTTTTCAATTAACTCATTTCTTGTATATTATACATTTACCATACTTAACAGAATTGAGTTTCTCTTAGTTGATTTCACGTTCGATATTCTCGAAATGGCTGCTTTTAAGTTATTGATAGCAAATGCTGACATAGTCGTAAAGTAATTTACGTTAGCATTCTTTTTATCTTACATCAGTGGTTCACACTGATGCTATGTCTACGCCAATGTTTTATCGTCTCACCTGTCTCAGTGGTTCTCAACTTCATTTTGTTTTGCATCGTTGGTGATCAATTTCCGTAAATTATATTTTGCAACATCAAATATTGAGATGATAAAAGACGTCGTTTCAATCAAGATGTCTGCACTGCTAAATCCGAAGCTATTATTAATTTAAAATCTGGAATTCGTTGTCATTTAGTTGTCGGATATAATATAATTTAAAAATGTCAAATATCGTGATAAAGCTGAAGAAAAATTCTATTCTAGTTCCAGACGCATTTTCGACTCTAACCTATTATTGGATCGCGTGTGAGAGAGAGATAGAGAAGGAGAGGGAGTAAAATACACGGAGCAGGAAGGAAATAGTGCGATGCCAGGTGATAAATCTCACAGCATTAGCTGTGACTGATGATCAACTATAGACATTGAACCAGATTAAATAGACGGATTTGTATGAAACAAACAAAAATTGGGTTTGTGTTCTCTAATAGGTGGAAAAAATATAGATAATATTTTAATACTAGATTTATCAACTGTGGTATGCACTTAAAATAT
>NIJG01000308.1:67624-90387 GCA_002201625.1 Euglossa dilemma | reverse complement strand
AAACGTATAATTTTCTTTGCATACTTTCACATATGGGGTATCACCGAGCTTATAGAAACGTAAGAAAAGCTTCTTCTTCGGAGCGAAAAATTCTTCGAATGCAAAGGGTTAATATACTGTTGTGTAAAATTTTATATTAAGACTGTCCAGTTTTTGGAATAAATTATTTCAAACAGTGCAAACGTTTTTAATGAAATAAATCGAGTTTGAACTTTATTAAAATTATAAATTTCTTCGTTTCTAATTTATTTTTATATTTCTACGTTGCAAATTATAAAATCTTCTAAGACGAGATTATTATCTTCTAAAATTTCTGTAGCCATAATTTCATTTCGAATAATAAACTTTTTGAAATTACTGGAAAATTTATGTAAGATAAAAACGATTCGAATAAATAAATATTTTTCGAAACTGCATCGTGTAATATTTGTGGAAAATCGAACGAAATTCCTGCTGACAACGATTTAAGAAAACTTTCGATTCGTGCATTTCAAAACAGCTGTTTCGTATTGAACATATTCTATGTAAAACCATTTCCCTATCTCCTTGAAATACACGGATAACCTAACTGCGATTGGTTTCCACGGCGAGAAATAAAAATCAACCCACTCGTAAGCAAACAATCGTATTTGTGCCTCAGTATATGGAATCTCTGTACAGAAATAGTTTTGTCAAAACAAAACTGTCACGTACCGCCATTACGATTAGATAAATCGAAATCGACCGTTATCGATATATCGTTATTTCTACTAACGTAACTTCTACTGATATATAAATATAAATACAAATATAACAAATACATCAAATATCTGTTGAATCTTTTGCAATTGAGAGGCTACCGATGGTCACCATAAAATTTTGAAGACCCATATTAATTAATATATCAAATTTAAGATAATATAATAATATGCGAGATATCGAAATCAAATAATTTTACGTGTTAATTATTATACGATTCGTTATTTACCACTCAAAAAAATAACGTCAGTTTTACAGCAGAAAATCTGTAAATTTTTACTCTTCTGTAGCCAAAAAATTCGCGAGTGCAAAGGGTTAAGATAATATAACAATATACGAGATATCGAAATCAAATAATTTTACGTGTCAATTATTATACGATTCGTTATTTACCACTCAAAAAAATAACGTCAGTTTTACATCAGAAAATCTGTAAATTTTTACTCTTTTGTAGCCAAAAAATTCGCGAGTGCAAAGGGTTAAGATAATATAATAATGTGTGACATATCGAAATCAAATAATTTTACGTGTTAATTATTATACGATTCGTTATTTACCACTCAAAAAAATAACGTCAGTTTTACAACAGAAAATTTGTAAATTTTTACTCTTTTGTAGCCAAAAAATTCGCGAGTGCAAAGGGTTAAGATAATATAACAATATACGAGATATCGAAATCAAATAATTTTACGTGTTAATTATTTAACAGAAAATCTGTAAATTTTTACTCTTCTGCAGCTAAAAAAATCGTCGAGTGCAAAGGGTTAAGCTAATATAATAATATGCGAGATATAGAAATCAAATAATTTCACGTGTCAATTATTATACGATTCGTTATTTACCAGTCAAAAAAATAACGTCAGTTTTACAACAGAAAATCTGTAAATTTTTACTCTTCTGTAGCCAAAAAAATCGTCGAATGCAAAGGGTTTAACACTAGATTTACAGGACCCGTGAATTTGACGTGTGAGTTGCTTCAATTACATAATATTAATAGATTTAATCATCATATATTAACTTTGTTACTATCGTAATTGTTTTTAAATTAAACTCATGGTCTTACTTTTTAAGAAACTAGGTACTTTCTCCATAAAGGGTCTCCATAAAGATAGATATTCAAAAACGTCCGTAAAGCTAGTGTTAACCTATCATCGGAACCGCGCGTAAAAGTCACGGGCAATGGCGATGGTTTAATGGCGTTTCGGGGAGCGCGTTAACGATACGTCGATTACGAGGCGAGACGCGTTACGTCAAAACGATCGTTGACAAAGGCACCTGCTCTCGTAACGCGACTCGAGATGTCTAACCTCGAAGGACATGGACGAAAAAAAAAAAAAAGAGCACCTGTCAGCTGCTCGTTTAAACAAAAAGCAAATTCGCGGGCAATAATGCGTTTTGCAGCTCGGTCGCGCCGCCAATGCTGGTTCCACCAATACGATGACGACACGCTTGCTTCAACCGAGTCAGCTTCCTTTCTGCGGCAATTAATCGACAAGGTGAGTCGTAAACGTCATCGTCACGTTATCACACCACCACTACCACCTGTGCTGGTTGATCGAGTATCGACTCAGCTGTTTGCGAGGCCGCGAAATCGATTGTAACGGGCCCGTTCGATAGATCGATGAAAAATCAAAAGACACGAGCTACTTCGATTTGTTATCGAGCGCGCCGATAACACCGGAGTCAATCGAGATAACTTCCGTCGAGTCGAAACTCGAAGAACCGATCGATCGAAATTCGATGTCCGAAGGTCGTCGAGAGTAACGTCACTCCGAGCATTTTAGTCACATGTTTGTTCTTTGTCACGCGGTTTTACCGTGCGACACCCGTCCCGACGGTCACCAGCTGCGTTTTTCATCGGAAAGAACACGAAACGTGGAAAAACAAGGGGAGCCGAATTTTAATGAGACTGGCTTGCGTGGTTGACAAGTCGGCGAAGCATCGAGATTGGACGAGAGGCAACGAGTCGGCGGGTCCGTGACTTTCCGTACTTTGGACAAAGGAGCGACGGAGATTCAACTAGTAAACACTAGAGAAGTGGGTCTCGTAGGCTGCAAGCCCTCGTCCTCATCTCATGCATGCTTCCTTTTATTAAGCACCAAGTAGCGATACAAGCGCGAGATAAGGGAACGTAAAACGATAACGAGGCCCGTATCGCGTAGCAGGTGAAAACACCGTGCGGCCTGGCGGAAAAAACGTCACTGTCAAAACGTACTCCGACCGTAGAACGATATCGAAGGTCGATTTCGGTAATCGCTGGCCGATAATACCGTGGTCTTGGTACGCATCGGCATCGGCAAGCAACAGGACGATAACGGGAGAAACACGATGAAAGAACGATACATTTTCCAAATAGTACATACCTCTGCGATTGAACGGCCGAACCCGAACGGCAACCTTTATTTTATCCGTAGCCATGATTCCACACCGGTAACGCGCACTGTATATCCCGATCACAAGGAACTACTCGATGCTTTTGTATACACAAATATGATATTCACAAGATCTTCATAGCGCTACATTATTCTCAACCCATACCGCGAACTTTTCATCTTTTCAAACGACACTACGTCTCACCGAGCCCATGACACACTTCGCCATATTGCTTGAAGCTCGTCGTGCGCCAGACGACGGTCGTCCTATCGAGTGAACGTGCTTCCGAGAACTGCCGCTAGGAACGCTCGAGAGTCCCGAGTCCTGTGACGTCACGTGTCCTGCCGTCTACCATCTGGTGGTGAAATGTAGAACTAAAGAATTGCGAGCTATCGATCAATGGGAATATTTCGAAGCTACGAATTGCCGCGAATTTTGAATGACACGAATATAATTTGACTCGTTGAAAGTTTTACAACGTGTTTTCTTAATTTTTTTATTAAAGAATTACAACGTAGAAGTAAGTGAATATTAAATATGACTTGTAGCTTCGTGGATATCTATAAAATTACTAATTTATGTTAAATATTAACATTTTTAAGAATTATCATACATTGCAATGTAAATATGAATATTATATTATATCACGAGAGACGATAAGATTGATTTGATTATTCTTTGTAATAGTATTGCAATATATCTCAAAATGTGGATATTATTGAAATATTATTATTGTAAATGACAAAACACATAAATCTTAATAAGTATTTATTTCTGGTAATAATATCAAATATAAAAAACATTTTCCAATATATAAATTTGTATAATGCGTTAATATATCTTAGTTTATTTGTATTAAAGTTATACTGTAAATAATAAAATTTATTTTCCGAATATTTAAATATTACCTTCAAATGATATCTAAAAATTATTAGTTTTTACCAAAGATCGATAAAAAAACTTACAGCCTTAAAGTTCCGAGTAAACTCTTCAGAGGGAATGAGGATTTAAAACACGTTTTATTCAAGACGTTACTTATATTTACTTTATTATAAATTTATTGTTATATATTATAACAATTCTTTAAATATCGATATAATCTTTTCCCCTATTTTTTTTTAAAATCAATTTTTTTAAATAACTTCTTATAGAAGAAATTCAATAAAATGACTTATATTTTGATTCCCTCCTAAAAAAAGAGTATAGTCCAATCGGAAACTGTTTGCATTCCCGCGTTAAAGCAAATTATCATAACAATGTTTGATTTTCATTTTATGTGAGTATTTATTAATATGTTTTAACGTTATTATATTTTTAACAGTATTAATGATTGTAGCATTGGATTATTTAATAATATATTATATTTAACTCCGGTATGTCTCACGTGACACCACGATTATCTTTTTTATGTTTTTAATACATGATGAGAAAAATAAAAGTTTACAATGCATATATTGTAATAATGTAGTAATATGAATAAGATAACAATTTAATTACTAATATTTTAAATAACATTATATATAACTAAAATGTTATAGTAGAGAATAGGTTATAATTACAATACTATTTACTTTTTATTGATATTTTTAATGATATATTAAACTAATTTACTTTTAAAGAATTATTTTTTGTATGTAAATTATATGTTCATATTTTATGTTACAGATATTGTAACTACTAATTTGTTACTTCTGATGTTCAATAAAAGTAACTTAACAAAACATTCAAAATGATTATTAAACTTGCAAAAATAATAAGTTGTTCTTCAGAACATCCATCTTATCCTGTATCTAATCTTCTGCAACATCGTTCAAATTCTTCATGGCGTTGTGCCAAACCTGGAGAAATGCTTGCTACAGTTATCTTTCAATTAGCAGAACCGTCATGTATCAAGGGCTTAGACATTGGCAATTATCGTAGTTGTGTGGTAATTGTCACTGCTTCTACGTCATTAGAACCTGACAATTGGATTCCTATTGCAAACCATCAATTTTTAACACATGACGAAGCTATAAATGGCAAATTTAGAGATCAAGTACAAATATTTACAAAGAAAGATCTAAATCCAGATACTTTAAATATAAAATTTGATCGTGTAAAAGTAACTTGCATGCAGTCCGCAAATCTAAAAGAATTATTTGGTCTGTCTTTTATTATACTGAAAACAGAAGTTGTAGTTGATTTAGGATTAGATGTTTTTGGAAGGTTTAAGCTGAAAGAACCTGATGATGACAATAACAAGTCATTAGATGAGTTTAAAATAAAATATAAAAAAATGCTTGACAACGAGAAACCAAATTACAAAGGTGAATTGCTTACTAAAATGAAAGAAACTGGAATGAATAATTTTGCCAAGCGACAAGAAGAAAATAAAGAACCAATGAATAGGCCATTATTAGAAAAATTGGAGGCAGGAAAAGCAGAGGAAGTATTTGGAAAAAAGAACAAGGAATCTAATAACGCAATTTCAATAAACGGTTCTAAAAACAAAGATGAAAAAGTTGCAAATGATAAACCAATTGTAAGAACACCATTTGGTGATATTGTACCTTCACCTCCATCTAAAGCAACTAAAAAAGATACAAAAAGAAATGAAAATCAAGGACAGAGTACAAGTTCAAAAAAACGTGCTTTAAGTCCAGAACAAAATTTGTCAACAGAAAATATACGTAAACGGAAAGAAGATTGTCTTCAATGTCAAGATGAATCAGAAAATAAAATATGTAATAATTGTGGACGATTATCAGAACCCAAAGTAATAGCCAGACCAGAAAGAACTGTAAAAAAGATAGCTACTGAACTGCAAAAACCAAAAAAATTATTTTCAAAGCTTCTTGAAGATGTATCATTTTCACTTAGTGGATATGTTAATCCACAGAGAGATGAAATTAGAAGAAAGGCTCTTCAAATGGGTGCAAAGTATATTTCTGATCCCAATACAACCAATAAAAAATGTACTCATTTAATCTGTGCTTTTAAAAACACACCAAAATATCAACAATTAAAGAATCATTCTAAAATAGTTTCACACACCTTTATTGAAGATTGTTTTAATGAGAAGACAAGGTAAAGTAATAAAGTAAAGTCTAAAGTATACATGTAAACAAGCATATAATAATTTCTTTTCTTTTTTAGATTTCCTTGGAGGCGTTATGCATTAGATACTAAAGATAGTACTGAGCCTGAGAGTGAAGAAGAAATTTTGGGTAGTTCATCTCCACCTAGAACATTTAATGCATTTGATGAGGATACTGATTCTGATTCTAATTACTAACATGAATATTTTTTGTAAAATTTAATTTGAACTAAAACTAACTGCTGGTACAGAATTAAATATGTATATAGTAAATATTAACATTTAACACATTAGTTTTATGTCAAATTTGTCTATTATTAGTATTATAATTTTTATGTAAGATAAAAATTTGTATTACATTCTTTACTATTATTTTAAATTGAAATACATATTTTCATAAAATTTATTGCTTTTGTTTTATTAAAACAAAATTGTTTTGAATAAAAAGTTACGTATCTTAGATACTGGAACCGAAATTTAAATTTAGATTCATTTGTTTGGCGGTATTACGCATTACGGCAAAATAAAATCAATGAACAAATTAACCATGATTTAATTTCACGATATTTTTAATAATATATTTTAAAAACTAAAAATGGAATATAATATTTATTTTCGAAATTTCTACTACATGTGTCATTTAAACCATTGAAATATTATACCGGTTCCGGAACGTAAATCGTCAGTTCCATTGGTAACACCAATGGCGTATGTTTAGAAACTTCAAAACTCACCTGTCATTTTGTACTAAAATGGATGATGCAAACCGTGTGTTTGGTTTTGAACTTTTGCAAGAAATATACGACACTCAGATTGCAAAAAAGGAAGACATTTTAATTTTATTTGTTCATTGGTACCTTATAAAGCAGGGATTTCGATGTATTGGGATCGGCGATTCTGTAAGTTATTGAAAAACATTTTATAAAATATTGCGCAATTCCAGCATTTTATATAGCAATGTGTTTGTGCAATTTATTCGTGTAATTAAACAAGTTATAAATTATTTTTCGAATTTTATAATAATACATAACCTGTTAAAGTATTCTTATTTCTCTATGACAATCATAATAAATGATGTAATAAAACAGTATTAATGTAATTACATATTGTCATAGCATGAATTGTCAAACATTACAACAAGAAATATATAAATGCTAGAGAAACATTGGAATTCTTCAATAATAATTCTCAAAAATCTTGTTTTCTTTGATTTTAGAAAACATTTCAACCGACAGATAAAGGATCACAGTTACTTCCCGAAGGATGGAATACACAGCCAAATTATGTGTTACGTTATATAAATGACAGCAAATTATTCATATTTCATGCTATAAAGTCCGATGAAGATTATTTACTTATAAACTTACTGGTAATTTAAATTATATAATATATTTACTGCTATAAAGTAACCTGTTTCGTATAAAATAATTTTTACTATTTCATTTTGTAGAAAGTTGATGATGAAAATGTAACTAACGTTCAGGTTTCTATTAACCAGAATGTAAAAGATCTACATGGATCATTAGAAACTTTATTACCTTCATATCAAAATATTATAAATATAGTTCAAAAAGATCTTATAGACCCATTACTTCCTGGTAATACTACAGAAAATTGTACTCAAACACCTGCAAATGATCCTCCAAGAGATGAGACATTAAGAACTGGTCCAATACACCTAGGACAGTGGTTATCACATCCATCTAGAACTCCATGGTAATATTCGCATTGATTCATAAAAACATTGTGAATAATCTTATATAAAAAGGTTAATTAAAGGAAATCGCTATTATCATGATTTTATAACAAGGGCTGATAAGGAGGTAAAAAAAAGAGAAGAATCGATACAATTGGAATAAATAAAATTTAAGAATAATATCTAAAACGTCTTTACAGAATTTTTATGATACTGATGATATAATTCTGGATGTTTTGGGTTTTGACACGATTCTTCAATTTTGAATCTTTTCTATTTAATTTCAAGCATGAAAAACAATCCCTTTTTTCTAAATGATCAAAAATAAAACTCATGTTTAGCAAGTACAATTGATCCCACAAACGTGATTGGTATAAATGTTTTTATTCTCGCCATGACATGCCTAAAATAATTACATTTTCTTTTGTGATATTGTAAACACGTTTACAATTAAATATTTTATTAAAGTATGTTATTAAAATTTTATAGGAATGATCTTTCACATGTAGGAAGAGCAGATTTAAATCCTTTCGGAGGCGGCGGTGGTATGATTTATGATCCATTCTCATCCCTGCGCAATCCTGTAGATCCAAGGAGACCTGGTGTAGGCGTCCCTGGTAGATTACCACCGTGAGTTAATCATAAAGTAATTGCACTATTTTATTTTAATCTGTATTAAAAATATTACTTATTATTATTTCATTATAGAGGCGCAGTACCACCGTATGCAAGATTTGATCCATTTGGTCCACCTGATATTGATCATCCAAGACCACGAAATGATCCAGACAACGACCACTTACCTCCTCCAGGATACAATGACATGTTTATGTAACATGAAAGAACAAAATGTAACAAGTAAAAAGAATATATCAATCTAAGGTGAAGTTTTGTATACATTATTACTATTGTTAGTGTTGTTACTATTATTATTATTCACTGATTTTAATAATTTTGTAAAAAGAAAACAAAGAAAAAAGAAAACTATTTAAATAAATCATTTCACATATTTGCAAAAGTAAGATCGCAAAGAGATTTTATTTTGGCAACGCATCAGACATATAAGTGATACATCACAAAATATTTCTTCACAAAACGACTTCCATTCTTTTTTATTTCATTACTGATGTTTTACAATATAACAAAATTCTTCATTTAATTTAATCAATGTCATTAATACAGCAGTAGGTAGGAAATTACATTAACAAATTAAATATATAATAATAGTAATTCTTGTTTAAATTGCGCTAACTCGTTAAATTTATTTTTTTGCATAATCGATTCGAAAGGAGTGACTGTTCTTACTTCATTACGTCGGTTCAAAATAGAGGATTTCTTTGCTACCTAAGTTGTTCCTGTTCTCAGTATTCATATGGGTTGAAATATTCAGATCAAAATATGTTTCTTAGTACCTTTTTAAATAAGATCTACGAATGCCCATTGATTATCTGATTTTAAAATATGGGCTACAATTTTCGTTAACCTTGAAAAGATCATTAAATATCATTTCCACAGGTAGCACGTTTTCAATAAGCCCAATCATTAATCCTTTCTAATTTTCAACTTTTTCGCAAAGAATGTATCACAGATAAAATATGTTCACTCATGTACGTAATTACTTCATACAATGAAGTATAATCGCTTGAAGAAGTGAATCGATGTGCAAAATTAAATTTCACATGATAAAAATTCGTTGGTAACTTGTTTAATGAATTGCTAGGTATACCTAATTAAAGTATCAATATCTTACTTTAAAAAGAATTGTATTAAGAAAAGGAAAATAAAGAACATTTTACCGATCGTAATAATTTTTAACAATAACCTAAGGAAAAAAAAAAAAATAAATCGAATAATTAAAAAATTATTCAATTTCGGATCTAAGGCTCGATAATTTTTCTTTTTTTTACGAATGTCCCTCGTCCCATCCTCTGGTAAAAAATATTGCAGTTTTTTTAACATTACAAAAAAGGAGCTGTACCAGGTTCAAATTTCATTTCGAGTCTGCGATTATAGTGAATGTACAACGGCTATACATGGTACTTAAAAATTATGCACAAAAAGGACGAATATCTTATCATTGGCATATCGTGCAATAAATTCATTAGTAGTCAATAGTTCCGTAGAAAAATGTCATTCAGGATTCTTATATACTAATCATTAAAAAGGGAAAAGAAAAATACAAACATCGACTATGATACTTCTTCACATCACTCTTGTACACAACCTTCGCTAAAGCACGAGAAACGATTATAAACACAATTCACGTATCATAATACATACGGAAACGTACATTCACATTAAATCGGCAGACACATGAAATGATCTAAGTATTACATTCATTAGTTTAGGAGCGAATTTTTTTTTCTATCTTTTGAACACAGTTTAGTGTGGCGTACAGCATCACCGACAATTTTACCAAAATTGCGAGTACGATTACAATATATGCTTCACACAAAACGCGTATGCAGCTTTTTAAAATTTATTGAATAAAAGTGGATGTTTTAAAAAATTTTGGTGAAATTGCCGTTAAGCTACGATAAAAGTGATATATAACTCTGGAGTGATTTTTTTCTTCTTCACTTTGTTTCGCAATATTCGTTATTTCAAGTTAACGCAGATTCCAAGTCCAGTAAGAGTTAAGAACACTCATCAATTCGGCATGCCATTGGAAATGCAACGCAATTTTTCTTTCATTTAATTTATACTTTGAAAGACTCCACATATCTATAAATTTTTATGTAAATCGTTTTATTTTATACAAAATTCAGAACTCTTTTTTACAAGTGTGGTAAGTATATGAAAATATATGTTCTACTTTGATTTTTATTAATGTATACCAAATTTTATTGGATAATATAAAATACAAAACAGCATTTGAAGAATGTTTGCAATATTAGTGTGTACACTTCCTTAATGATCATAGTAGATTACATCTACCTTTTATGAACTCAAACAAATTAACATATTATCATAAATGTTTCACTTACTGAAACAAGATAACATGTACAAACCACACTTTAGTGAAGATGCATGTTTTTAGTATATTATTCCAATAATTGCAAAAAAAACCTCCTAGTATTGGTATTGTTTCTTTCTGTTGTTATGTTATATGCAAAACATCTGCAAAAAATATGTACTCAATTATAATCTGAAAGTAAATACATTTAAATTACTTGAAAACTGTTGCTGACACTTATTCGTTTCTTGCATTCAATCATTCTGGAAAACGTGAGGTGTTTTTTATTGCACTAATTTTCTAAATAGCTAAATTTGTTGATGGCTGGGTATAATCGCAGTACCAAAGGAACCATTTTCACTAGAAATCATACTAATCCAAAGGTGTTTGCGCCAACCATCCTTAAAGTACCTTGCATAAATAACATATTAACTAACGTTCACAAATGAATTAGTAACATTGCATGTCTTATTTTACTGGACCAAGTAAATGCAGCCTTCTAAAATATTCGTACATAATAATCTTAAATGAGGTAATAAGTATTGTTATGAAACGCATAAGTTGATCCAATTTTTTTATTTATTATACAAACGATCAGATCCATTCGAATTTTATTACTATTCGTATCACGTTCAGAAGGCTCTTTCGGTTCTATAGCATTTAATATTAATTTAGTATCAAAAATAAATATAAAAATTTCATAAAAGAAGAGTGCAAATAATTATATGCAATTCATTTTCTTTTTAAATTGCTTCATTTATGCTGGAGAATTAGACGGTGAAAAATATACCACTAAAATTGTTTGATAAGAGGTTCGGTTGCATTTCCATTGATAGGCCTTTCAGAACAGAGTCGATACAATATGTCTCTTGTTATCAGGCGCGAAAACCTATACAATTAGGTATACCAATCAGTATGAATTAGTAACTTTTCAAAGAAATCGTTTGATCTATTGGACGCAGCAGGAGTTCTTTTGTCCATTTTTGAGCTTCAACCGAGACTTGGGACGATACTTTTCAAGATAGGCCAGCTGTTTTGAGTTGATGGCACCTCGTCTTTTGCTGAAAAAGTAAATATAATACTTATAGTTATACAAAAGAAACATGCATAAGGTCTAAGGAAGTTTAAGTATACACTTACTCCCTAATTAACGCGACTGCATCCTCGTATTTTAGTCCCAGCTCAATAAGAGCAAGCGCAACTAAGACCGGTGCTCTACCAAGTCCTGCGACACAATGTACTGCCACGCATGCATCAGGAGACTCGCGGAATCGATTTTTTAGGAGTTCGAACCATTCATCAATGACCTGTGGTAAAAATTCATTTACACCATTAAAATTATATCATTTTTATGAGTCTTTTTAAAATAATACTACAATAATATTTACTTCATTTGGTGGAAATGTACCATCATCAAATACCAAATCTATGACATTGATCCCTTCTGCTTTAAGTTCCTCAATTTTGTACGTTGGTTCACAGACCCTCACTACTTCTTTGACATTGTGCTTTTTCAGTTCCTGTTAGACCAAAAATGTTTACTGGGTTTCATTCTACAGAAATTACAAATATTTACTTGTAACAGTAAGCAAAAATCGTACTTGAATAAAAGTATGAATGGTCTGATCATTGGGCCGATCAGTAATGAGGAACTTCATGTTTTTATATTCGATCTCGGCGGGCTCCGGTCTGATGTCCTTCACCCTCATGTTGCTCATTTCCTTTTGGACAACAAGTGGTGTAACTCCTACTTTTTTAGCTTTTATGTTTTTAATGATTTTGTACGACACTGTTTCTCTTTATCTCTGCAATGTGCCACACTATATGAAGCAACGAAGGCTGAATTTGACAACTTAGCCCATAGATGTCAGTCTTATAAAGTTGTTTCTCATTTAACTAATTGAATACTTTGTTATTTTTTTACAGAGGACAGAACAATGGGTTTACATGTAGACCTCGACGAGGGTTGTTAAGGTGCAAATTTTGATGAAAGGGTGAGGGCTACGTTACATTAGGCGTTGTTGATATGCGATCAATTCCCACTTGGGACTTTTGACTATGATTCGGAAGATTATCTGTAACAAAATCTGAACGATAATATGTGAAGTTCTAACATACGTATAATAAAAATTAATAAAATCAGTCCTTACCTATTTGGCACTGGGTGCGCCTGGATCAGGTGCGCTCAGTAACTACAATGCTTGCATTTAATATTGTAAATTAACAATTGATTCTATTTAATTCTTCTATGTTTCGCGTGATGACTAGCTGATGATTTTTTTGACTCTGAGGCAATGATCCTGATATTATAAAATTTTTCTTTGCCTGATTATGATGTTCTTTCCTTATTTCTTCTTTAATAGTACCTAGCAGATCCTAGGGTGTTTGGGCGTGTCTCTCTATTTGTGTTGAGCCTGGCAGTATTCTGCACTATCCAGCTGAAACTCCATGTATGTGAGGATGCACTCACCAGGAAACTGTAACACAAATAAGAATATATTTTTAATTAATAATTATCTTATAAAGAAATATATTTAGTTCCTTATTTCAATTTTTCTTGAAGTACTACATTCTTCGTAGAACAAATGGTTTGTTTATTATAAAGGTTAAGATATCATGGATAAAGGTTAAGTCTATGATATAAAATATTTCTTACATGTTTTAAAAAGTACAAACGTAAAAGAATAAATTTATATGAATAACGAAGATTTTATTTCGGGCCATTGTAGGATATTTTCGTTTTGTTTGCAAGGAAGCGATTACAAGTTGTGAATGTTCGACACGTGCCAAATCTTGCGCCAATTTTCGTAAGTATCTGTATATGCAATAAATATTTAATAAAATCCTCACCTGGAAAATTTCAAATAATTGTGATAATATTTTGCCGTGATAATTCATTACGAACGTACGGGAAACGAAATTTGTTTAACTGAGAAAAACTTCGTTCGACCACGCAAATTCCACAGGCTCTGCGTTGTCATAATGACATTAGTCGATATCTCGAAACTCGAATAAAATCGATTAGTGGTAAAGCTTATATACAAAATCAGCTACCATATGTGTACACGTGTTATAATATAACGACTTAGAAAATTTTAGTTAGTGAATTAATTAGTAAGTGTCCAAACTTAAAAAAAAATTGAACTAATCATAAAATAATACTTACAGAAAGTAAAAAATGTAGTATCATTAGAAAATCAAGAAAAATTAATATCTTTTGTTTTGCCTCTAATATTAAATATTTTTATACCATTTTTCGGGTAGCCAACTATTCAACGTTTGTTTTAACATAGTTAATCGTATAGAAAAATTGACATTTAGCAAATATAATTCACAAATCGATGATAACATACATAATTACACAAACTGTGGTTGAATTATTTAATTACAGCTTATTTAAAGGCAACGAAGGCAACAAAAACAAGAATGCGTGAAAGGAAAAAGCAAAACAAATGTCGCTTCAGAAGGCATCTTTTAAATTTATTGGTGGCGCTAGTTTCGCTTGATCTCGTAGTATTCAAACCATTTCAATTAGCGCCGAACAAAGACGAATTTTCCCTTTATCTTTGGCACAAACGTTTCGTGTAAATGCCAAACAAAACAGACAGTTAGGGCGTAAAGAAGTGCTTCCGTCATTTTATGCATTTAGTTTTCGGGATCTGTGTTCAGCACAAATAGAAATGTCTAGGTCAACATTCCGAGAACAAAATAACACTAACTATCAAAACACGTGAACGTGCGCTATTCGATCTAATTTAAAGTACTTTCCCTTTACGACTCTTAATTAAAATTTTTTCTCCATTCAAATATCAATATACTCATTGGCTAATGCATGCAGATAAGATAATAAGCTGTATCACATACGTTCTACGAATTATTTTCGTTAAGTCAAACGTACACAAAGAAATGAAGTATCAATTTCTTTTCTTTTTCATTTTTCTGGAAAATAATGCTACAAAATTTGCTTTCCAAACCTTTTCAACGTAATTATTTATCATTAAGTGCCAGTCGTAACAATACGTACGAAGTAACACGATAAAATATTCTCACTCGTTTTAACACAAGAATTTTACAATTTTACAATTGCAAACACTTCGTGCTTCCTTTCTCTCGCGAAAACCCGGCTGTTTATACTCGAGATGGTGAGTTACGTTGCTGTCGCGCAATGAAAATAAGTTCGTCTCTGACAGTCGTCTCTTTGTGAACGTTTGTAAATTTGAAACGCACATCGAATAAATATAGGCGTCGATACTTCGGGGAACGACGAATGGCGCGACGTCGTTCCGTCAGGATGTCGAGACGATTTACGAAATCTCTTTTTACGTAACGAAAGCTTCCGAGGCAGAAGACGCCGGCCACATCTCGTACTGTGATGACGGATAGGAAAAAGTGAGAGCGCTCGGATCGACGTACCGGAATAACCAGAATAATTGGCAGCCGGTACACGAACATCCACCAACGACTCTACACTTTGCAATGCGCTGTTCCAAGGTCAGATCCATCTTTCTAACCCTACATGTCAATTATTCAATTTACCTTGGCCCTTTTCATGTTCTCAATTGATAATTAGGAGGTAACGATCTTTATGTCAATTTTTATTGCATGAACGGTGCAATTTGTACAACCTTGTATCTAGATGAATGAATAGAATTGAAGCTATGATCGAACGGTCAAAATCTATTTAACGATAAAACACCGTAAATCGTAATAAAATAATGATGGAAATAAAGTTTCGAAATTTCTAAGGATTTTCTTTTCAAATTATTACTCCAGTGTCTGTAAATTAATAAAAGAATTTACGGTATCTTTTATATGAATCTGAGAATATATCTCGTGTGATAAAAGTGTGAATAAGCACACGTAAGTACACGAATTGTACGTGGATAAAAGTTAGATAGACACGAAGTTAAAAAGGTAAAACATGCCATTGAATGAGATGCGTATAGAGGTCGCCACGTATACGCGATTTTACCGTTAGCACCTTCGGTGGAGCGTCGGTGGAAAAAAGATTCACTGAAATCAACCTAGAAACCTACTTTAGCGTGGAATACGTTAGCCCCAGTGAAAACGAGTACGAACCTGCCGAGCAAGCACCGTTCATCTTTTTACGCTCGTGTATCGCAATCCGAGACAAGTGAAACTTCCCGTAGCTGTGTATTTTTTTTCTTCATTTCGTTATAGGTTAATCCCGGAACTAAACGGCATACCGAGAAATCGTAAATCCCTTTGCGATACTTTTATTCGTTGCAATTATCGATATGATCTGTCGCATTACCATCATAAAACTGAACTCTTCTTTCACGATCAACGCTGCGTGTCAATTATCGGTCGGTAATGTCTGAAACTATCTTCTCTCTAACCTGTGAAATCGAACGACGATAATAGCGTGATATTTTATTGCAGCAACAGATACTTCTCCCAATGACCAACCTGTTGATGCGTTTCAAGCTTTATTCGAACGTTGTTCGTGGATGTAACTTTAATGTCGGATAGACAGAAATTTACCATAAATGATGCAATTTAAATGGAGATGGTGTCAAGATTAATAACTATGACGTTGTTAAGCATGCGAACTTGGTGCGTAGTATATTTTATGTCGCACTTATCCTGGACAAGTAAACAAGACTAAGATGGTAATTTTATGTAGCGTGTTGTGACAACGTACATTGGTTTGCGGCTTGCAGCAGCCATACTTTTACGAGCGTAGGTTTACTTGCTATACACACACACGGATATACGTCACCACGAGCGTGTGTGGAGTTGCATTTGGACTAGGAGGAGCCACTGGTCAAATACAAGTCACGGAGATTAAAATACGCGCGAAAGTTAAGTGTAAAAAGTAAACAAATTTTACACTTGAAAATACGGTAAAAATTATTTTATATATCAAACGATTTTTGAATAATAATTAAATATACATATCTTTCTTAGGAATGTGCATACTTGGAAGTATCATTTGCATACCTGCAAAATTAAACATCACGTTCTCGAACGCGTGTTTGTATAATTTTTGTCATAACGTAAGAGCCACGGTATGTTATCATTTTATTCTACATCAAAGTATAGAATTTATTTTTACTAAAATTAAATTAATATTTTTTAAGATGGCACAATACTTAAATAACACTTCTTCTAATCAACTAATGGTAATGAAATCTTTTGTACGTAATAATTTAGATCTTTTTTCCTATATTGCCTCACAAAATTAAACGAGTCTCATATCAACCCATTCTTCTTACAGGTTAGCCGGATAATCTGCTTCCAAGGGAGCCGGTCGCCATTTTAGGACACGATTGAAAAATGCTCA
Organism: Euglossa dilemma; assembly: GCA_002201625.1. Classification (NCBI taxonomy): domain Eukaryota; kingdom Metazoa; phylum Arthropoda; class Insecta; order Hymenoptera; family Apidae; genus Euglossa; species Euglossa dilemma. The sequence goes on along the minus strand of NIJG01000308.1, from coordinate 73,241 downwards.
TGCATAATGCTGTCCTCTGTCTTCCTTCTTTCCTCGTATACTGTTGCCAGTCAAATACAATTTTGAACAGCAGAGGCAACGTGGGACATGTATTATTGCAAGAAAACAATGTGCAAATTCAGTGTTGCGTGTAGCGTGGATACAGGTGTTTCCTGTTTCAGAAGATAAATCACACGCGTACAGGTTTCAATTATTACGTCCGCATGTGTCACGAGCGCATAAATTAAATCTACGAAAATCTAGTACACGTTCAACTTTCGTATTTTCTACGACTAGCGTAATACAGTTGACTATAAGTAAGTCGTGTTACAGGTTTGCTTTTGCGATTATGAGGAAGTGCACCCTTTTCTCGGAAGCGTGGAATTCTTTTTCCTGCCTATCAACTCGGTCTTGATCCGATAGAAATCTATAGACGATAAGAATTTCCGCCTTGGAACGAAATTTCAAGTGAAATAGACTTTATATACACGTGTACCGTGTTTGTAATTCGATGAAGCTCATTTTTGAGACAGCGTTCTGCACGTGTATTTATTTTACTGCTTATAGTACTGGTAATTAGGAAATGACGTAGGTCAGTGATATCGTAATGGAATTTGTAAGAAATTTTTTTAGAGATTTGACCGATTACTGTTATTAATTGCCGGTACTTTTTGGTTGAAATATACTGAACGAAAGTCTTACTCGGCGCTTTGTTTTATTACAGGGTATTGGGTTTGTTCGGTTAATATTATTCGCATAATTATTGACATTTGATGTGATGAATGTTTGATATTTGATACTTTGTGTAGGGTTGCATGTTAAGGCTGCATTAATGGTTGGAAATATGAAAACTGATCTTTAGGCGAGGATATGATAATGTTAGTGGAAGTGTAATTTTACAATGTATTTTTCTTAACAGATAGCAGGAAAAGAATTCACATACGGAGGAAGTATAACGAAACATATGGTTTCATATTTTAGCGATTAATTGGAACTCGTGGGACTTCCCGCTCTCGTGATTGATAAAAGAAGCTACAACTGCTGAAAACAAGCAGCCGATGAGAAAGCTGGTCTGAAGGGAAATATCAGACTGTACGCAGAGTTGTGGTTCTCAAAGCGGCAGATTGCATCACAGATGAAATAGAACGACAGTTAGTGACCAGCAATAGAACAGACCATGGAGAAAATATTCGAGATATTTCATATAGAACTCTAGAGTTATGTAATTGAAAGCGATTACATAAAACGGCTGTTGAACATTACAGTTAAGTTAAATATAAAACGAGTAAAGTAATTTTGCATATAAATTCCACGCTTTATGATTCTCAGATACAAAGTGACAAGAAAATTCACTCGTATACTCTTAATCCACTGACTATAGCGAATTCAAAGATAAAACGGAATAAGAATTATTTACTATAATTTAGTAAAATAAATAACGCAAATTATTTATACTTTTTTGTCTTAATGAAGATACGCTTATTAATTTTCCACGTGTTTTATACTTGCAGAAAAATGAAGACGTTCTAAAAATCCTCCAACGGAGAAAGTAGAAAGTGCCAAGAATTGTCACTATATCAAGAACTATTTAACAGGTCGAAAACATCCGCAAGACAATCTGAATTCCAACGTAGAGTAATCACTCCGACAAATTTGCTATTCTTACGTGTCAGTTGGCGCCTCGGCCTGGAACGCGAGCCAATTAAGCATTAAGCTAAAACAGAAGTTTCATCCCGTCCCGAGGACGGTCAATTCATGGGGAACATCCGACATCCGGAACGGCTGCAACTTATGCAATTTTCCTATCGTCGAATTGCACGCATCTCTTTGTTGATAATTGATAAGAAACGCATTAAGCCGCTGGTTGCATAACGCTTGCGAATGGAGACCAATAAGAATTGCTCTTGCGTCTCGGTTTCACAATCGAGTCCATAGTATGTTAGTGAACTTGAATTTTATTTTTATGCCTAACTTATGTAAGTATCTTTTATCGTTATTGCTATTTGATTTGAATAACAGAATTGATGGAAACTTAATACAGCCAATATAACTTGTTTTCATTGTTATCACTAGTGGTGTAACGCTTTTAGAAATTTAAGGACGACTGAGATTTTTGGAAAATACATTAATTCGAGAATTTAAAAAAGAAAGGAGAGGAAGAAATAAATGTTAGTAAGTCGTGTTGGTATCCAGTGAACTGTGACACTACGTGCGAATTTATTTATGCGCTATTTCCTTTGCAAAGACTTCTAACATCGTTCGAGATCAAAGAGCAATGATTAAGTGATTATTTAAATATTGAGGTAACGACTACCTATTCAGCCTTGGATTTAGGTTATAGTCATTTCTGCGATCGATGGAACTTATGATATCTCACTACATTTCCCGTTTCAATACTGGTCTCTGAATGTCTGATTATTGATTTGCTTGTTAGGGGCGGCAGATCTCTGTGTACTCTGGTCTTTAGATAAAAGATAAAGGACGATCAACGATCTATGTACGAGTATGTATAGAAAATACGTTATACTTTGTATTTCATAATTCCTATATCTTCTGTATATATATAAATAATTATAAATTAAACTTAAAATAATATAAAAATTTAATATAATATTAACATACCATATAATGTACTGACATAATTATTATTTAAACCATTTAATGATTTTAGGTGTGCAGTTTGGCAGATGCAGTTAGAATTACAGCAGTTAATCCATTGAACCTCTACCCATGGACTTCGAAGTATTAGAAACTGACTTTGTAAAGTTTGACTTCTTTCTTTGTAATGTATACTTGATTGATCGTTAACGGTATTACATATTTATTGTATCAATTGTTAAAAGAACGGAATGACGAATGATAGACTCATACGATACATGTTCAATTCACAGAGCCATATCCTCCACGGGGATTAGACAGCCGAGTATCGAACGCTACTTACCGGACAATTAATTGCACGAGAAATCACGGCCGTTTCATCAAGCCTTCGAAAGAGACGAGAAATATTTCACCTTCCACGGAACCACGCTTTATACACGTCCGAATGTCTTCGACCCCGAGTCGCTCGACCTATGCCAGTGTCGAGCCATTACTCACGTCACTCCCATGAGACGCGAAAAAAAACGCGAGTTCTTCGAAAACTCGCATCAGTCGTAGGAAAAGCTTTAACGATCGTTCACGTTACTTTCTGCGTTCCATTTTCTTTGCTAACGCGACACGAGAGACGCGAATGCCAATGGGTAGTACGAGTTCACCAACTGCGATTTTCGTGGTAGGAGAAATTTAATCGGGAAAATAAAACGACTCGTCGCGTCGAACACGAATGCTATAAATCGCGAGTTATTATATTATTCCTCGGAAAATTACTCGATTTTCCTGATACGTCTGTAAGAAGATGCTAGTAGAGCATTAACCTAGATACCGGAATACTGTATTTCCTTTTTGTTACATTTCGAGGAACGTGGATTAACTAGCCGGCTATTTTCATCGACTCTAGTTCCCCCGTTATAATTTATTTCACGCTAGAACTACCGGTCTGTGAACGTGTATATACCCTAAATCTTACGTGCACAGATGATAATGATAATTAACGTTGCTCAAATATCGAAGTAAGTCGTTGCAATTATAATTTCTACGTTTATAAATCCAACTAAGAAATTATAACGAATCACTGCTAGTCAGATTATTTATCTATGTCTCTGTTGCAGATATGTAAAAACGTTAAAGATGAGATTGAATAGAGAATCTTAATAGCATGGCCAGCTTCTTTGCAACCTTCAGATGAGTTTGTCTAGAAAATTACAGCGCTCTGGAGACGACTTTGACAAACCTTACAAAGCACAAAGCGAAGGAGCAAGAGCCGTCTAATAAAGTACTTTCTATCGCTCGGGTGGTGGGGGTGGGCAGAACACGGTGACCTTGAGCCACTGTAATCTCGATCCAGACTGTATCGTGGACTGCGCCACCGGTTCAGCCCCCGAAGGCGCCGGGAATGACGCGAAACAAGGAGATTGTAACGCGGTTAAGCGCGTTAGGTGCTCGTCAAAGCACTGCCAGAGAATTTTAACGATCAGCTAGCACGGGAAGTCATTAGCTAGTCGTCTTTGATCAGTGTGATTCGACAAGCAGATTTTATTGCGAGCCAATAGGCTGATAACCGAATTTCTTATTCTCCGTATTGATAAAGAGAAAATGGACCAAGTATAGTTGCTACAGTATTTTAACCCTTTGTTGTCGTATTAAATTTATACATAGAGCTCATGCTAGTCGGAATTAATTATCTCCAATTGATAAAAGCACAGTATGGATTCGTGAAAAGGTTTCTTAGAAGTTTATGTTCTTTGGGTTGAAGTGTAAACTGATATAAAAATTAATATAATATTAGATTAGTATGGTTCTCTGCTTTGCGATTCACTCTCTCTTTCTTCTTTTTGTTTTTGTCGTCGATGTTAGCTGCTTCTTTTTTTCTCCCTTTAACGATTTAACGAAATTTGAGGACCGTGAAAATAACGTGTGACTAATAATTCGTATCTTTGTTTTCACTGTAATTACTTCAAGTAAAAATTCTTTTCCTTTTCTTAATAGGCGCTTTAATAAATAATTTGAACATTCGGTTTCTTATTAAAGTTAATTGGTTCGTGTATCGTTACGAAATGTTTATTACAATTGCTGATTCTCTATTAAAAAAGGAAAGAATTAATTATCGTTTTTGCACCGTGATTTACAATCCGTGAACTGGTTATGATGATAACTAAATCGTTTGCTGCAACTTTAATAGTATGCCAACAGAATGCGATTAATTTTTTATTTAACTTTGAAGTATTGTAAAAGTTGAAGTAGAAATTGATTTTTAAAATTAGAGCTATTTTTCTTAGGTGTCAGAAAACTCCTGATAGTACCGAATTAAATTATTAATCAAATCGTTGATTAAATTAATTAACTGTTAAGCTATAAATATCAGTTAGTATAATACAAATAACTATTTATTTTGTATCTTTTCCGATTCGTTTGTAAAAGCATGTCGTACTATTTACTGTCGCATTAAATCATTTGTTAAACACAAATGTGCCTGGCCGCTCTACTCTTTTGTTTCCTGCACGATAAACAATTATTTGCCTTGCATCAAGATTCTATGGGTACAGGGAACAAACCACGGGAAACAAACGTAGTCCGGGCTACGTTATTCGGTAATTCGATCGTTGGGTTGTAATTGATTTGTTTTTTCCACGAATGCCTGATTTATAATTTGCGTAAATGGCTGATACAATTTTACAGTACGTGCATTGTTTGTCCTTGTGTTCAGAACGTGTGCCTTCCACCGTAATTAAAGGAAATAATTTTAAATAACTCACGCGTATGTGGCAACGCACGTTTCATGGCCACTATTGGCGTTATTAAAAAAAAAAAGAAATTACTTTGTAAAGAGGTCTTGTGAAGAATAAAAATATTTTCAATTAATAATAAAAATATCTTTTTTTCTGAAAAAATATATCAGCTAATTTCAAAACACTCTGTTTGAAAAATTAAAAAATGTATTTATTGGAAATAAATACATTTAATTTTATTTAGTTGAAAATTATAGTTGCAATGAAGGGTTCTTTTTAATAATTTGAAGCATCTTTATTGCTGTCCTGTTTTT
>NIJG01000307.1:172482-189628 GCA_002201625.1 Euglossa dilemma | reverse complement strand
ATCGAGGGTCAAAGAGTTCGAGATGTTTCCACCTTCTTTGATAGACGAACGGCTAAGTCAATAGCTTGACGTCCTGTGATTCGGGGAGTCAAGCCAGGCATTCCGGGAGTACGCACGCTAAACAATATTAGTAATAGATACCCTAGTTAACGGTATGAATATTAAAGGAGGGAGTGAAACAGTCGGAGAAAATTACCCATTCGTATAAAGTCATTCCTTTTACCGAATACCTCAACTTCCGAGAACACATCACGCTGTAGCGAGTGTCCTGCTTAGTGCTCTCGGAAGCATATTAATAGACATTTCAGCAAACGGACACCACATTTTCGTTTACACATGTAAATACTCAGTGTCGCATCGTTCGAGAACGTTAGCACTTTCTTTGAGCGTCGTATGGCTAAGTTATTTGATTCACATACCCTGTGATTCATAAAGTCAAACCAGATATTCGGGCAGAGCATGTAGTGTACGGTATTGGCAATAGACCCCTTGGATCACGGATTGAATATTAAAGTAGAGTGCCAAACTGTTTGAGAGCGTTACCAATAGCTATAAAGTCAAAGTCTTACCGAAGGCCTAACCATCAGCGAAACTCACCGGCTTGATCGAGAAAATGTGTTCCTGTTCAGAGACTGAAATTCGTATTCATTTCAGTGACGGGCACCTTAACTTCATGTATGAATTAGAAGATAGAGTGTCAAGCCGTTCGAGACCGGTTTCACCATCTTTGTATATTAAATGTATTCTATGAATATTAAAGTAGAGCGCCAACCGTTTGAGAACGTTACCAGTAGCTATAAAGACAAACGCATTACCGAAGACCTTACCCACCGAAAAATTAACCCGTTGTATCGAGAGTACAGTTTAGTGTTCACATAAGGAAATTAGTATTCATATCAGCGACGGACACCATAACTTCATGTACGAATTAAAACGTCGATGCTCCAGCCGCACAAGAACATTACCACCTTCTACGTGAGACCAACAGCTAAGTCAATAGCTTCCCCGTCCTGTGATTTCGCGAGCCAAACCACGTATTACTGGAGTATATCCTCTGTACTCTATTTGCAATTGACACCATAATTCACCGTTTGAATATTGAAGCAGTGCTTCAAAATGTTTGAGAAAGTTACCATTTCTTATAAATCCAAACGTTTAAACTGCGGACGATACACCCCGTTAAACTATCCCGCAGTTTCATGAGCATGACTTCGTCTTCACGGACAGAAAACAGTCTCCATTTCAGTGACGGGCACTTTAACTTCATGTATGAATTAGATGATCGAAAGTCCATCCGCTCGAGAACGTTGCCACCTTCTATGAAAGGCGGACGGCTATGTGTGCAGCATCACCTATCCTGAGATTCCTAGAAACAAACCAGTTATTCTGGAGAAAATCCGTTGCCAAAGGACACCTTAATTCTCGGTTTGAATATTACAGCAGGCCGTCATTCCGTTGTTGAACAATGCCCATAGGTGCAGAGGCAAACTTGGAACCGAATGCCTTTTGAATGCCAACTAACTCGCTGTATCTGGATTATAACACCGTGATGTTAGTTACGAACTAGTATACATTTCTGTGCCGAGAACATTCATCCTATTGATGAATTAGAAGATCGTGGGTCAAACCGTTCGAGAAGGTTACTACCGTCTGTGAGAGACTAACGACTAGGTCAACAGTTTTGCCTATCCCGTGATTCCGAGAGTGAACCCGGGAAAGCCGAGAGTAGGTCCGCTGAAGAGTATTGGCATTTGACATCTTAAGTCACGGTTTGAATATTAAAGTAGAGCGTCAAGTCGTTGTAGGGCGTGGGAAATTGGTACGATGACAAACAATTTACGTACGGGCGTACCTTTGGAGTAGCTATCCCGCCGTTTCGAGAGTATAACTTCGTGTTCAGTGGTAGAAGTCAGCTAACACTTTAGAAGGCGGACCGGTTGTCTTCACGTCTGAATTACAATATCAAGGGCCAAGCCAATCGAGGACGATACCACCGCCTTTGAGAGTCGCACAGCTGAGTCAATAGATTCACCTATCCTGTGATTCCAAGAGTCAAAGCATGTATATCGGGAGTAAATCTGCTGACCTGTGTTGGTAATAGGCACCTTAATTCTGAGTTTGAATATTAAGATTGAGCGTCAATCCGTTTGTGATCGGTACCGATTGTTATAAAGTCAATCGTTTTATTGAAAGCCTTAACTTCTGCGAACCTTACCCGCATCATCGAGAGTATGGCTTCGTGTTTACAGGATCACATTAGTATACAATTTAGTGAGGGCGCCTTAAATTCGTTTATGATTTAGAATATCGAGGGTCAAAGCGTTCGAGAATGATACCACCTTCTGTGAGAGACGATCAGCTAAGTCAATATCTTCACCACTCCTGTGATTGGGAGTGGCAAACCAGGCATTTCGAATGTAAATTCGCTCAAGAGTATGGGCTATAGATACCTTAATTCGCAGTTTGAGTATGAAAGCAGGCCGCTAGACCGATGTAGAACATTAAATATAGGTATAGGGTCAAAATTGTTAAAGAATGCCTTGTCCCCCGAAGACCTCTCCCGCTTCATCGAGAGTATGGCAGCGTGTTCAATGGATCGAATTAGCATACATTTTAGTAACGGTCACCAGAATATTATGTATAAAACAGTAGATCGACTGTCAAACCGTTAGAAATCGATACCACCTTCATTGGGAGTCGAATGGCTGTCAACAGCATCAACAATCCTGTGATTCCGAGCGTCAAACCAGGTATGTCGGTTGTTAATCCGCGGAAAATGATTGGTCATTTTTGTGACCGAATACATTACCTTCCGAAAATTTAACACGCAGTAGCGTGTGGCTTGGTTAATGATCACGGAAACGAACTAGTAGACATGTTAGCAGACGTACACTATATTTTTCATGTATAAATATCAACATCGAGAGTCAGAACCTTTGAGAACATTACCACCTTCTTTGACATTCGTACGGCTAAGTCAATTGCTTCACATATCCTTTGATTCCGAAAGTCAAATCAGATATTGTGGGAGTAAATGCGCTGTACACTATTGGCAAAAGACACGTTAACTCACGGTTTGAATGTTAAGCTACAGCGTCACACCGTTTGAGAACGCGTCCAATTGCTATAGAGACAAACATTTTACAGCAGATCTTACCTTCCGCGTACATTACCCGTGTCATGGAGAGTATAACTTCGTGTTCAGAAATGGAAATTAGTAATCATTTCAGTGACAGGCACTTTAACTTCATGTATGAATTAGAAAAGCGAGGGTCAAACCGCTCGAGAACGTTTCCACCTTCTGTAACAGACGAACGGCTGAGTCAATAGCTTCTCCTATCCTGCGATACCGGGAGTCAAAATAGGTAATATGGGAGTAAATTGGTTGGGCAATTTTCGCAATAGACACCTTATTTCGCGGTTTGAATATTAAAAGAGAGCGACAAACCGTTCAACAGTGCTACGAATTGGTATGAAGTCAAGCGTCTTACAAATGTACTTGCATTGGGCGAACGTCACCGGCTTCATCGACAGAATAGGTTCATGTTCAGAAACGGAAATTGGTATTCGTTTCAGTGATGGGCACCATAATTTCATGCACCAATTGGAAGTGCGAGGATCACACTGTTCCACAACGTTACCACGTTCTTCGAGAGCCGAACTTCTGCATCAATAGCTTCACCTATACTGTGATTCCGAAGGTCAAACAAGGTATTCTGGGAGTCAATCGACTGCACACTACTGGCAACGGAAACCTTAATTCACGGTATGAATTTTAAGGTCGAGCACCAAACACTTGTGGAACTTTACCTTTTGGTGTAGAGTCAAACTTTATACCGATGGCCTTACCTTCCCAGAAGCTAACCCGCCGTATGCTGAGTATAACTTCATCCTTCATCTTCAGAGAAGCCAATTAGTATCCAATATAGTGGCGGGCAACTTAAATTCATGTATGAATAAAAGGGTCGTTTGTCAACCGTTTCGGGATCGTGACCACCTTCTTTATGAGTAGAACAGCTAAAGTCAATATCTTCACCTGGCCTGGGATGCAAAGAGCCAAACCAGGCATTCTAGGAGTACATCCTCTGTGCAGCATTCGCAATAGACTCCTAAGTTCTCGGCATGAGCATTAAAGTATGGAGTCAAATCGTCGGAGAACAGACCCAATTGATACAGAAACAAACCTTTCACCGAAAGCCCTACCGCCCGAGAAGATAACCAGCCGTATCGAGAGCATAACTTCGTGTTTATAGAGTGACATAAGTACACGTTTAAGTGATGGGCAACATAAGTTCATGTATGAATTAGTAGATAGAGGGTCAAATCGTTCCTGAAGAATACAAACTTCTTTGAAAGACGCACATTTAAGTCAATAGCTTCACCTATACTGGCGATTCCGAGTGTCAAGACTGGCATTCCAGGAGTAACTCCACTGAACAGCATTGGCAATAGACACTTTAATCAACGGCATGAATGTTAATGTAGTTAGTCAAACCGATGGAGGGTATTACCTAATGGTGTAAAGTCAAACTTTTTACCGGATACCTTGCCTTCCAAGAACGTAACCAGCTTTAGCGAGGGTCATGCTTAGTGCACACGGAAACAAATTAGTAGTCATTTTAGCAGGCGGAAGCCTTACTTTCATACATGAATATAACAACCGGGAATCAATCCGTTCGAGAACGTTCCCACCACCTTTGGGAGTTGAACGGCCACGTCAACAGATTCACCTATCCCGTGATTCGGAAAGACAAACCATGTATCCCGGGAGTAAATCAGCTGGAGAGTATTGTCAATAGACACCTTAATTCTCGGTTTTAATATTAAGGTAGATCGCCAAACCGTCTGAGAACGTTATCAATTGGTAAAAAGTCTAACGTTCTACCGTAGGCCTTACCCTCCGGAAAAATTACCCGCTGTATTGAGAGTATAAGTTCGTGTTCAGAGAATGAAATAGTTATCCATTTCAGTGACGGGCATCATGGCTTCATGTGTGAATTAGAAGATTTTACGTTAGACCGCTCCATGATGTTGCCACCGTATGTGAGAGAAGAACGGCTATGGGAATTGCCTCACCTGTGCTGGTATACCAAGAGTCAACTAGAAATTCCAGGAGTAAATCCACAGGACAGAATTGGCAACAGACAACTTAATACACGGTTCGAATATGAAAGCAGGCCGTCAAACCATCGGTCAACATTACCAATTTGTGTAGAGCCGTCAAGGTGCCAGTCACTGAAATGGATGCCAATTTCGTTATCAGAACAAGAAGTTATACACCCGATACAGCGGGTTAGGTTCGCAGAAGGTAAGTCCATAGATAAACAGTTTGACTCTATACCAATTGGTAATATTCTTCGACTGAGTGACCATCTACTTTAGTATTCATAGCGTGAACTAAGCTGTCTATTGCCAATACTGAATAGCCGATTCTCACCCGGAGTACCTGATTTGACTATCTGAATCAAAGGAGAGTTGAAGCTGTCGCCTCGTCCGTTCGACTTTCAGAAAGGTTGGTAACGATCTCGAACGTATTGACCCTCGGTCTTCTAATTCATACACAAAGTTATGGTGCTCGTCACTAAAATGTATAATTGTCTGTTCCTCTGAACACGGCGATATTCTCTCTATACAGCGGGATAGTTTTTCAGAGGGTAAGGCATTCTGTATGACGTTTGACCCTACGCATATAGGCACTGCTATAAAACGGCTTGTCGGCCTGCTTTAATATTCAAACCCTGAATTCAGGTGAGAATTGCCAATTTTGTACAGCGCATTTACTCATGGAGTATCTGGTTTGACTTTCCAAATAACAGGACGAAGGGATTGAATTAGCTGTACGACGCTTTAGGGTGGTGACAATGTTCTCGAACGCTTTGACTCTCGATGTTGATATTTATACACAAAAATGTGGAGTCCGTCCTCTAAAATGTCTGCAAATTTTTTCTGTAAACAATAAGGGAGACCCTCGCTACAGCGTGTTAGGTTCTCGGACGGAAACGTACTCGTTAAAAAGGATGACTTAATATGAATTGGTAGTGTTCGCCGATGATTTGAGTCTCTACTTTATTATTCATACAGCCAGTTAGTGTGTCGATTGCCAATAGTGTTCAGCGGTTTCACTCCAGGAATACCTGGATTAGCTCTAAGAACGACAGGATGGGTGAAGCTAATGACTTCGTCGTGCGATTCTGAGAGAAGGTGGGATCGTATTCGAACGGTTTGACTCTCGATTATTCCAATCATAGATGAGAATAAGGTTTCCGTCCGCTAAAATTTATTCTAATTTCTTTCCGTGAACAATAGGCAAGACACATGCTGCAGCGGTTTAGGCTCTTGGACGGTAAGGAATTCGGTAAATCGAATGACTTTATATGAATATTAATTGATCTTCCACGGTTGGACTCTCTACATCAATATTCATACAGTGAATATAGGTGTTTACTGCTAGGACTGTTCAGTGGATTTACCCGCGGAATACCTGGTTTGGCTTTCAGAATCACAGTATAGGTTGAACTATTGTCCTAGCCGATCGACTCCCAAGGAAGTTGGTATCGTTTCCTAACGGATTGACCCTCGATATTCCAAGTAGTATATGCAATTATGGTGTCTGTCACTAAAATTTATACTAACCTGCATCTCTGAACAAGATGTTACACCCTCTATAGAGAGGGTCAGCTTCTCAGAATGTAAGACCTCCGTTAAAATGATTGACTCTAACCGAATAGGTAACGCTCTACAACGGTTTGACTCTCTACGTTAGTATTGAAACCGTGAATTAAGATGTCTTTTGAAAATACCTTTCAGAGAATTTACTCCCGATATACATGGTTTGACTCTCGCAGTCACAGGATATGTGAAGCTTCTGACTTAGCCGTTCGACTCTCAAACAAGGTGGTTCCACACTCGACCAGCTTTACTCTTCGTCTTATACTAATTCTTGAAAATGTGGTGTCCGTCATCGAATATATCGACTCATTTGTAAACGTGAGCAATAAGCAAGACACTCGATAGAGCGCTTTGGGTTCTTGGAATGTAAGGAATTCTTTAAGAAGAATGACTTTATACCGATTGGTAATGTTCTCAAACGGTCTAGCTCTCCGCTCTGTTATTCACGTCGTGAATTAAGGTGTCCATTCCAAATAATGTTCGGTGGATTTATTCCCAGAATACCTGGTTTGGCTCACGGAATCGCAAGATAGTTGAAGCAATTGTCTTAGCTGTGCAATGATAATAGAAGCTGGTAACGTTCTCAAACGCGTTGGCTATCGATGTTGATAATTATACACAGTAATGTGGTGTCAGTACGCTAAAATGTCTTCTAATTTGTTTCCGTGAGCACTATGCGAGGCACTCGCTGTAGGGGGATAGGTTCCAGGAAGGTAAGTTATTCGTTAAAGGAATTACTATATACCAATTCATAATATTCTCCGGTGTCATGAAACTCTACTTTAATATACATATCGTGAATTAAAGTACTTTATGCCAATACTGTTCAGCGGATTCACTCCCGGAGTATCTGGCTCGGCCGACGGAATCACTGGATGGGTGACGCTATTATCTCAGCCGTTGGTCTCTGACAGAATGTGTTAGTGTACCCAGACGGTTCAACAATCGATTCTCGAATTCATTCATGAAATGTGGCAACGTACTCGAGCAGTTTGACTCTCACCTTCTACTTCATACAGGAAGTTAAGGTGCCCATCACTGAAATGAATATTAATTTCTTTCTCTGCACAAGTAGGTATACTCCCGATACAGCAGGGTAGTTTTTCCGAGGGTAAGGTATTCGGTAAAACGTTTGACTTTATAGCAATTGGTAACGATCTCAAACGGTTTGATGCTCTACTTTAATAATCAAACCGTGAATTAATTGCGTCTATTCCCCATACTGTTCAGCGCACTTACTCCCGAAATACCTGGTTATGCACTCCGAATCACAGGATAATTGATGCTACAGACTTAGCCGTTCGTATCTCACAGAAGGTGGTAGTGATATCTATCCGTTTGAGGCTCGATCTTCTAATGCATACATGAAATTTATGTGCCTGTCACTAAAATGTATACAAATTTCTTCCCGTGAGGACGACTCTCGATGTTATACGTTTAGCTTTCGGAAGTTAAGGCCTTCGTTAAAGAGTTTGACTCTATAACTGTACGTAACGTTCTTCCACGGTTTGACTCTACTTTATTATTTCATACCTCGAAATGAGGTGTCTATTGCTAACACTGTTCAGCGTATTTACACGCGGAATACATAGTTCGACTCATCAAATCACAGGAGAGATGAAGCTATCGAGTTAGCCGTCCGACTCCCAAAGATTGTGGCATCGTTTACTAACGGGTTTACCCATATTTTGCTACTTATACTTGAAAATGTGATGCCCGTCTGCTAACATGTCTGCTAATTTGTTTCCGTGAACATTATGCTCGACACGCTCTACAGCGCGATTGCTCCTCGGAAGGTAAGGTATTCGATAAAAAGAAAGACTTTATACGAATAGGTAACGTTCTGCAACGGTTTGACTCTTTACGATAATAATCAAACCGTGAATTAAGGTGTCAACTGCCAAAACTGTATAGTGGACTTACTCCAGGTATACCTGGTTTTACTCTCCGAATTATAGGATAGGAGAAGCAATTGACGTACCCGTTCGTCACTTGCAGAAGGTGGTAACGTTTTCGAAAGCATTGACCCTCCATCTTCCAATTCATACATCATACTAAGGTGCTTGTTACTATAATGTAAACTAATTTCTATCTCTGAACACGAATTTATGCTGTCGATACTGCGGATTAGTTTCTCGGTGGGTAAAGTCTTCGGTAAAACGTTTAACATTATACCATCTGGCAACCATCTCAACCGGCTACACGCCCAACTATAATATTGAAACAGTGAATTGGGGTGTCCATTGCCAATAGTGTACAGCGGATTGACTACCGATGTACCTAGTGTAACTCGCGGAAACACAGGGTAGGTGAAGCTATTAACTCAACCGCCCGGCACTCAAAGGAGTTGATAACGATCTCGAAGTGTTTGGCATCATATCTTCTAATTCATACATCAAATAAAGGTGCCAGTCACTACAATTCATATTAATTTGTATCTGTGATCACAAAGTTATGCTCTCGATACAGCGGGTCAGCTTGTCGGAAGGTATGGCCTTCTGTAAGTATTTAACACTGTAGCAATAGGTAACGATCTACAGCGAATTGACTCTTCACTTTAATATTCATAGCTTGAATTAGGGTGTCTGATACCAATACTGCACATCGGATTTACTCCTCGAATACCGGGTGTAACTCTCCGAATCACAGGACAGGTGAAGCAATCCTCTTCGCTGTGCGACTCTCAGAAACGGTGGTATCGTTCTCGATCCGTTTAACCATCGAACTACTAATACATCGATGAAATTAAGGTGCCGTCAAAAAAATGTATACTATTGTTCCTCCACGAACACTCAGTTATACTCTCGATACAGCGGGATAGGTTCTGGGATAGTTAGGCCCTCTGCAAAAATTTTTACTATATCCCAACAGGTAACGATCTACAACGTCTCGAGCCTGTACTTTAATATTCATAACAAGAATTAAGGTGTCCACTGCCATTGCTGTTCAGCGGATTCACTGCAGGAATACCGAGTTTGACTCTCGGAATCACAGGATAGGTGAAGCTATTGATTTAGGTTTGCGACATTCAAAGAAGGTAGGTAACTTTCTCGAACGGTTTGACGCCAGATGTTCCAATTGATACATGAAATTAAGGTGGCCGTCACTAAAATGTATACAAATTTGCTTCTCTAAGCACGGAGATAAAATAACGATGCAGCGGGTTATCTTCTCGGAAGTAAAGGCCTTCGGTAAAAAGTTTGACTGCATAGCAATAGGTAATGTTTTACAACGGTGTGATCCTATACATTAATATTTATATCGTGAATTAACGTGTTCTCTGGTAATACTGCAATGGGTGCTAACTCCAGAAATATCTGGAATAACCAGCGGCATCCCAGGATATGTGAAGCTATTGATTTAAGAGTTCGACTCTGGAAGTAAGTATTAACGTTCGCGCACAGTTTTACGCTCTGTCCTCCTCATCGCACACGAAAATCTGGTGTCCGTCTGGTGAAACGTCTACTAAATGTGATCTCGTGAAAATTAAGCAAGACAAAGGCAGCAGCGTGCTTGGTTTACGGAAGGTAATGTATTGGGTAAAATGAATTACTCTATACCAATTGGTAATGATCCCCGACGGTTTGACCTTCTACTTTAATATTCAAACCGTGAATTAAGATGCATATTGCCAATACACATCAGCGGATTCTCTCCCGGAATACCTGGTTTGACAGTCGGAATCACAAGGTATGTGAAGCTATTGACTTATCTGTGCGACTCTCCATGTAGGTAGTGACGTTCTGGAACAGTTTGGCTCTCGACATTATCATTCATGCACGAAATTAAGGTGTACCCTCACTGCGGTGTATAATGATTTGCTTCTCTGAACATGATGTTATTCTCTCGATAAGTCGGAATAGCTTCTGCGAAGGTAGGGCTACCAGTAAAGTGTGTGACTCGATACCAATAGCTTACGTTGTGCAACGGTTTGACGTTCCGGTTTAATATCCCAACCGTGAAGAAAGGTGCCTACTGCCAATAATGTTCAGCGAATGTACTCCAGGAGTACCTGTTTCGACACTCGGAAGCACAGTATATGTGAAGCTATTGACTTAGCTGTTCGAATAACATAGAATGTAATAACAGTCTAGAACCGTTTGACCACATGATCTTCGAATTCATATATGAAATTAGGGTGCCAGTCACTAAAATGTATACTGATTCATCCTTCTGATCTCGAAGTTATACTCTAGATACAGAGAGTAAGTTTTTCAGACGGCATGGTCATCGGTAAAACATTTGACTTTACAGCAATTGGTAACGTTCTCAATGGAAATGACGCTCTACTTTAACATTCAAACCGTGAATTAAGGAGTCTGGTGCCAATACTGTATACCGCATTTACTCCCGGAATATCTGGTGTGTCCTTCGGAATAACAGGATATGAGAAGCTATTTACTCGGACGTTCGTCCCTCACTGAAAGTGGTAACGTCCTCCATCGGCTTGACACTCGATCACCTAATTAATACATGAAGATATTGTGCCCGTCACTGAACTGAAGTCTTACTTCTTTCTCTGTACATGTAGTTATACTCTCGGAACAGCGAGTCTGATTCTCCGATCGTTAGGCCATCCGTAAAGTGTTTGATGTTATACGAATTGACAATGCTCGCAAACGCTTCGACGCTCTACTTTAATATCCATACCGAGAAATAGGGTGTCTTTTACCTATACTGTTCAGGGGATTTACTCGCGGAATACCTGATTAGACTCTAAGACTCGCAGGATAGGTGAAGCTATTGGCATAGCTGTTCGACGCGCACAGCGTGTGGAAACGCTCTCGAACGGTTTGAAAATCGATATTCTAATTCATACATGAAGTTAGGGTGCCCATCACTAAAATGGATACTAATTAGCTTGTCTGTACACGAACTTATACTCACCATACAGCGTGTCAGCTTTTCGGAAGGTAAAGGGTTCGGTAAAAAGTTTGACTCTACACCAATAGGTAACGTCTTTCAACGGTTTGACTCAGTACATTGTTATTTAAACCGAGAATTAAGGTCTCTACTGACAATAAAAGCTACCAGGTTTACTCCCGGTATACCTGGTTTAACATTCGGTGTCACAAGATGTGTGAATCTCTTCACTTAGCCGTTCGACTATCACAGAAGGTGGTAACGTTCTCGAACGATTTGACATTCTATCTCTTAATCCGTACATGAAGTCAAGGTGCCCGTCACTGAAATGAACACTAATTATTTTCTGTGAACACGAACATATATTCTAGATGAACTCGGTGAGTTCCGCGGAATGTAAGGCCTTCGGTAGAACGTTTGACTTTATACCAATTGGTTACGGTCTCAAATGGATTGACGCTCTACTTTTACATTTAAACCATGAATTATGGTGTCTATTGTCAACAGTGTGCAGCGGATTCATTCCTGTAATAACTGATTTGCCTATCGGAATCAGCAGTATAGGTTAAGCTATTGTGTTATATGTGCGATTTCACAATGAAGTTGGAAACGTTCTTGAACTGTTTGCCTGTCGATCCTCTGTTGCATACATGATATTAATGTTCTTTCACTACCATGTATACTAATTTTTTATCTTTGAAGGTGAAGTTATACTCTCCATGAAGCGAGTTGGCATCCGGAAGGTAAGTCCTTTTGGATATGTTTTGCATTTATTCCAATAGGTAACGTTGTTCAAAGGGCTGACGCTCAATTTTAATATTGAAACCGTGAAATAAGGTGTCTATTGCCAATACTATTCAGCGGATAGACTCCCGGAGTACCTGGTTTGACTATCGTTATGACAGGGTATATTAAGCTATTGAGTTAGCCGTACGATTCTCAAGTAAGGTGTTAAGGTTCTCGAACAGTTTGCCACTCGCTCTACCAATTGATACATGAAATTAACGTGTCCGTTACTATATTGAATTCTAATTTGTATCTCTGATCACGAAGTTATACTGTCGATACAGCGGATTAAGTTCTGGATGGGTAATGTCTTCGGTAAATCGTTTGACATTATACCATCCGGTAACGGTCTCCTACAGTTTTTTTTCGATTTTAATGTTCAAACCGTGATTGATCGTGCCAATTGCCTATATTGTCCAGCGGATTTTATCCCGTAATGGCTGACTTGACTCTCGAAATCACAGGATATGTCAAGATATTGCCTTAACCTCTCGAATCTCAAAGAGGGTGGTAATGTTCTCGAAGTGTTGGCCACTGGATCTTCAAATTTATACATGAAGTGAAGGTGCCCGTCACTCAAACGAAGATTTATTTCTTTCCCTGAACACGAAGTTATACTCTCGATACAGTGGGTTAGTTTGTCGGAGGGTAAGGTCTTTCGTAAAACGTTTGACTTTATAGCAATTGGTAACGTTCTCAAACGGATCGACTTTAATATTAAAACTGTGAAGTATGGTGTCAATTGCCAATACGGTCCAACGGATAGAGTCCCGATATACCTGGTATTACTCTCGGTATCACAGGACATGTGAAGTTATTGACTTAGCTTAGCGAACTTAAAAGTACGTTATAACGTTATTCCAACGGTTTCACACTCGATCCTCTAATTCACACGTGAAATTAAGATACCTATCACTAAAATGTCTACTAATTTGTTTCTATGAACAGAAAGTTCTTCCCTGGGTACAGCGGGTTATGCTACCGGAACGTAAGGTATGCGATAATGTGTATAACGTTATACAAATTGGTTATGTTCATCAACGGATTGACTCTCTTCTTTAATATTCAAACTGTCAAGTAAGTTGTGTATGGCCAATACTGTACACCGCATTTACACTCGTAGCTTCTGGTTTTACCTTCGGAATCACAGGATAGGTGAAACTATTGACCTATCAGTTCGTCTCTCACAGATGGTGGTAATGTTCTCCATCGGTTTTAACCTCGATTATCTGATGCATACATTCAACGTACGTGCCAGTCACCAAAATCATATGCTAATTCGTCCGTCTGAACACGGTGTTATACTCTTCATACAGCGGTTAGTTTTCCGGTGGGCAAGGAATGCTGTTATTAGTTTGACCATACATATATGGGTAATGATATACAGCGTCTTGACTGCCAGCATGTACATTCAAACCGTGAATTGAGGTGTCTATTGCCAATACTGTACAGCGAATTTACTCCCGGAACATCTGGATTGACTTTCGGAATCACAGGATAGGTGATGCTAATGACTTGGCTGTTCGACTCTCAAGGGGCGTGGTGACGTTCTCGAACTGTTTGACACTCGATCTTCGGAATCATAGATGAAACTAAGGGACCCGTCACTAAAATGTATACTAACTTGCTTCTCCGAACTCGAAGACAGAATCTCGATATTGCGGGTTGGTTTCGGGAAAAGTGAGCCCTTCGATATAAAGTTTGACTACATGGAAAAACGTAAC
The DNA here is from genome assembly GCA_002201625.1 of Euglossa dilemma. Taxonomy (NCBI): domain Eukaryota; kingdom Metazoa; phylum Arthropoda; class Insecta; order Hymenoptera; family Apidae; genus Euglossa; species Euglossa dilemma. The sequence goes on along the minus strand of NIJG01000307.1, from coordinate 175,586 downwards.
GATCTATAACGCTTTGACTCTGGACTTCAGTACTTATACCGTGAAATAGGGTTTATGATGCCAATACTGTACATCGGATTTACTCCCGCAACATCTGGTATGATTCTCGGAATCAAAGGATAGGTGAAGCTATTGACTTACTTGTGCGTATGTCAAAGAAGGTCCTATAGTTCTGGAAAAGATGTGACCCTCTATCTTCTAATTCATACATGAATTTATGATGCTCATCGCTAAAATGAATAATAATGACATTCTACGAATACGAAGTTATACTCTCTATACGATGTATTAGCTTCTCGGAAGGTAAGGCCCTCCGTAAAAAGCTTGACACTACACCAACAGGTAACGTTATACAAAGGTTGACGTTCAACTTTAATATATATATATACGGTGAACTAACGTGTATACTGTTAATACTGAAATGTCAATTGTCTCCCGGATGACCAGGTTTGGCTTTCGCAGACACAGAATGTCTAAAGCTATTGACTTAGCCGTTCGAATCCGAAAGAAGGTGGCAACTCTCTCGATGGGTTTGACCCTCGATATTTTTATCCATTCTGAAATTATGGTCCTCGCCAGCAAACTGGTTACTAATTTGATCCTCTGGACACGATTTTATACTCTCGATACGACGGAATATCTTCTCCGATGGTTGGGATATCGGAAAAGTGTTTGAAGCAAAACCAATAGGTAACGTTCTACAACGGTTCGACTGTCTGCATTAATATTCAAATCGTGAATTAAAGAGTTCATTGTAAATATTTATCAGTGGATTTACTCCAGGTATACCTAGCGGGACTCTCGGAGCCACAGGGTAGGTGAGGTTATTGTGTTATATATGTGATTTCACAAAGAAGGTGGTAACGTTGTGGAACATTTCGCCTCTCGATCTTCTATTTCATACATGAAATTAAGGTGTCAGTCTCAGCAATATATACTAATTTGTATGTCAGAACACGAAGGAATACTCCCGGAGAAGCGGGATACGTTCTCGGAAGGCAAGGTTTTCTGCAAAACTATTGACATCATGAAAATACAAGTTCTACAAAAAAACTTCGACAATAGTTTGACACTGTATTTTAATATTCAGACTGTGAACTAAGGTGTCCATTCCGAAAGCCTGTCCCGGTGCATCGAGGGTAAAACATCGTGTTCACAAGAATGAATTTGTAAACATTGTAGTGTCGCACATCTTAATTTCATGTATGAGTAGGAAGATAGAGTGACAAACGTTTCGAGAACGAGACCACTCTCATTTAGAGTCGATCGGCCAAGTCAATAGCTTCGCCTATCCTGCGATTCCTATATTAAAGCCAGGTATTCCGGGAGTGAATCCGCTCCACAGTATTGGCAATAGACACTTTAATTCACGGCTTGAATATCATAATAAAGCGTCAAACCGTTTGAGAGCGTTACCACACTCTTGGAGAATCCAGCGGCCATGTTAATAGCTTCACTTATACATTGATTCCGAGAGTTAAGCTGAGTATTGCTGGAGTAACTCCGCTGAACTGTATTGGCAACAGACACCTTATTTCACGGTGTGAATATTAAAATACGGCGTCAAACTGTTTGAGATCGTCACATATTGGTATAATAACAAACATTATAGCGAAGACCTCACCCTCCCAGAACCTATCACGCGGTATCGCGAGTATAATTTCGTTTTCAGAGACAAAAATTAGTACATATTTCAGTAACGGCCACCTTAATTTCATGTTTGCATTAGAATATCGAGTGTCAAACCGTTCGAGAACGATACCAACTTTCTTGAGAGTAGAAAGGCTAAGTGAATGGCATCACCTGTCCCGTGATTTCCAAAGTCAAACGAGATATTCCGGGAGTAAATGCACTGTACAGTGATGGCAATAGCTGCCTTAATTCGCGGATTGACTATTAGTATAGAGCGTCATACCGTGTGAGAACGGTAGAAATTCCTATAAAGTCAAACGTTCCACCGACTGCCTTACTGTCCGAGAAGCTATCCCGCCGCATCGAGAGTATAGCTACGTGTTTAAGGAAACACATTAGTATACAACTTAGTGTCGACACTTTATGTTCATGTATGAATCGGAAGATCGAGGGCCAAGCAGTTCGAGAACGTGACCGCCCTCCCTGTGGTCCGAACGGGTATGTAAATAGCTACATATATCCTGTGACTCCGAAAGACAAACGAGATATTCAGCGAGTGAATGCGCTGCACAGTATTGACAATAGATACCTTATTTCACGGTTTGAGTATTAAATCAAACCGTCAAATCATTGTAGAACGGTACATATTGGAGTAGAGTTAATCATTTTGCAGATATCCTTACCATCGCTGAAGCTAACCAGCTGTATCGAGAGTATAACTTCCTGTTCAGAGGTACAAAATTAGTGTAAATTGTAGCGATGGGCATCTTCATTTCATGTATGCAAGTGAAGATCGAGAGGCTAACTGGTCCAGAACTTTACCGCCATCATTGATAGTCGAACGGATTAGTCAGTTGTTTCTCCTGTCCTATGATTCCGAAAGAAAAACCAGGCATTCCGAGAGTCAGCAAACAGTACATTATTGGCAATGGACACCTTAATTCAGTGTTTGAATATTAAGGTACAGCGTCTGTCCCTTGTAGAACGTTACCTATTGGTGTAATGTCAAAAATCTTACCGAAGACCTAACTTTCCACGAACCTAACCCGCTGCATAGAGAGATGGAATATAATTATTTTTACCTTTATTATTATTAGTATAGATTTTTGTATCGCACACCTTAATTTCATGCATGAATTAGAAGATCGAGTGGCAACCTGGTCCAGAAAGATACCGCCATCGTTGAGAGTCGCACAGCTTAGTCAATAGCTTCACATGTCGTACGATTCTAGGAGCAAACACGCTGAGCATTGGCAGTAGACACCTTAATTCGAGGCATGATTAACAAACTAGAGAGTCAGGCCGAGGATGAATGTTACGCGTTCTTATAGAGTCAAACATTTTACTGAAGACCTTACCTTCCGAGGACCTTACGCGCTGCATCCAGAGTTCAACTTCGAGTTCAGAGAAAGAAATTAGGATTCATTTCAGTGATGGGCGGCGCAGTTCAAGAACGTTACCACGTTCAGTGA